>JAJPUD010018102.1:0-24101 GCA_023553655.1 Myrmecobius fasciatus
CAAAAGGTCAAGGATTTCAAGGGGATTAATGAAAAAAAAAAAGACAGATGAAGGTGGCCTTGCTGTACCAGATCTAAAACTATATTATAAAGCAGCGGTCATCAAAACCCTTTGGTACTGGCTAAGAAATAGAGCAGTTGATCAGTGGCACAGGATAGGTTATCAGGACAATCTAGGCAATAACCTTAACAATTTAGTGTTTGATAAACCCAAAGACCCCAGCTTTTTGGATAAGTACTCAGTATTCGGCAAAAATTTCTGGGAAAATTGGAAACTAGTGTGGAAGAAATTAGGGCTTGACCCATACCTAACACCACATACCAAGATAAGATCTAAATGGGTTAATGATCTAGATATAAAGAGTGATTTTGTAGGCAAGTTAGAGGAATGTAATATAGTTTACCTCTCAGACTTGTGGAGATGGAATAAATTTATGTCCAAAGAGGATCTGTAACTCCTAATTGAACACCAGATGGTTAATTTTGATTATATTAAGTTAAAAAGTTTCTGTACAAATAAAACTAATGCAGACAAGATTAGGAGGGAAGCATCAAATTGGAAAATCATCTTTACATTTAATGGTTCTGATAAAGGCCTCATTTCTAAAATATATAGATAATTGTCTCATATATATAAGAATTCAAGCCACTCTTCAATAGATAAGTGGTCAAGGGATATGAACAGACAATTTTCAGATGATGAAATTAAAACCAGCTCTAGTCATATGAAAAGTTGCTCCAAATCACTATTGATCAGAGAAATGCAAATTAGGACAACTCTGAGGTACCACTACACACCTGTCAGCTTGGCTAAAATGGCAGGAAAAGATAACGATGAATGTTGGAGGGGATGTGGGAAAACTGAGACACTAATACATTGTTGGTGGAACTGTGAATGGATCCAACCATCGTGGAGAGCAATTTGGAGCTATGCTCAAAAAGTTATCAAACTGTGCATACCCTTTGACCCAGCAGTGCTTCTATTGGGCCTATATCCCAAAGTGATCTTAGAGGAGGGAAAGGGACCCACATGTGCAAGAATGTTTGTGGCAGCCCTTTTTGTAGTGGCTAGAAACTGGAAACTGAATGGATGCCCATCAATTGGAGAGTGGCTGAATAAATTATGGTACATGAATGTTATGGAATATTATTGCTCTGTAAGAAACGACCAGCAGGATGATTTCAGAGAGGCCTGGAGAAACTTGCATGAACTGATGCTGAATGAAACGAGCAGAACCAGGAGATCATTATACATGGCAACAACAATATTATATGACGATCAATTCTAAGGTCCATGGCTCTCTTCAACAAAGAAATGTCTCAAACCAGTTCCAATTGTTCACTGAAGAAAATCATATACACCCAGAGAGAGGGATATGAAATATGGACCAAAACGTAACATTTTCATGATCTCTATTGATGTTTGCTTTCATTGTGTTGCCTTTCTATGGTTTTCTTTTTTTTTTCTTGTAGATAGTATTTTTCTTGTCCAACTTGTCAACTATTTTTACATTATTAACATGTAGTGGACTTCCTGCCATCTAGGGGAGGGGACGGGACTGGGGGTAAAAGTTGCAATGGAGAGCTTTGTAAAGATCAATGCTGGGGAACTACCCATACATATGCTATACAAATAAAAAGCCTTAATTAAAAAAAAAGAAATAGTTCAATATTAGGAAAACTATCAGCATAATCAACTATGTTAATAAGCAAACTAACAAAAATCATCTGATTATTTTAATAGATGCAGAAAAAGCATTTGATAAAATCCAACACCCATTCCTATTAAAAACACTAGACAGTATAAGAATAAAGGGGCTTTTCCTTAAAATGATCAGTAGCATCTATTTAAAACCATCAGCAAGCATCATATGCAATGGGGACAAATTAGAACCATTACCAATAAGATCAGGAGTGGAACAAGGTTGCCCATTGTCACCATTACTATTCAGTATTGTATTAGAAATGTTTGCTTTGACAGTAAGAGAAGAAAAAGAGATTAAAGGAATTAGAGTAGGTAATGAGAAAACCAAATTGTCACTTTTTGCAGATGATATGATAGTATACTTAGAAAACCCTATAGATGCAACTAAAAAAACTACTAGAAACAATTCACAACTTTAGCAAAGTTGGAGGATACAAAATAAATCCACATAAATCATCAGCATTTTTATGTTTTAACAACAAAATTCAGCAGCAAGTGATACAAAAACAAATTCCATTCAAAATAGCTGTCAGTACTATAAAATATTTGGGAATCTATCTTCCAAGGGAAAGTTAGGAAGTATATGAACTAAACTACAAAACACTTTCCACACAAATAAAGTCAGACATAATTATCTGGAAAAAATCAAGTCCTCATGGGTAGGCCAAGCAAATATTATAAAAATGACAGTACTACCTAAATTAACTTACTTATTTAGTGCCATACCAATCAAGGTCCCAAGAAATTATTTTACAGATCTAGAAAAAATAGTAGCAAAGTTCTTGTGGAAGAACAAAAGATCAGTAATTTCAAGGGAATTAATGGGAAAAAAATACTGATGAAATTGGCCTAGCTGTGCCAGATCTAAAACTATATTATAAAGCTGTGGTCATCAAAACCATTTGGTATTGGCTAAGAAAAAGAGTAGTTGATTAGTAAAATAGGATAGGATCGCAGGACAAAATAGGTAATAACTACAGCTATTTAGTGTTTGACAAGCCAAAAGACCACAGCTTTTGGGATAAGAACTCACTATTTGACAAAAACTTCTGGGAAAACTGGAAACTAGTATGGAAGAAATTAAGCCTTGACCACATCTAACACTACATACCAAGATAAGATCTAAATGGGTTCATGATTTAGACATAAAGAGTGATATAAGCCAATTAGAGCAACATAGGATAGTTTACCTCTCAGACCTGTAGAGAAGGAAGGAATGTGTGTCCAAAGAATTGGAGCTCTTAATTGAACACCAGATAGATAATTTTAATTATATTAAGTTAAAAAGTTTTTGCACATCAAAACTAATACAGACAAGATTAGCAGGGAAACAATAAATTGGTAAATCATCGTTACATTTAGGGGTTCTGATAAAGGCCTCCTTTCTACAATATATAGAGAATAGACTCATATATATAAGAATTCAAGCCATTCTCCAATTGATAAAAGGAAAAGCATATGAACAAACAATTTTCAGATGATGAAATTAAAACTATTTCTAGTCATATGAAAAGGTGCTCCAAATCACTACTGATCAGAGAAATGCAAAATAAGATAACTCTGAGATACCACTACACACCTGTCAGATTGGCTAAGATGGGAGGAAAAGAAAATGACAAATGTTGAATTGGATGTGGGAAAACTGGGACACTGATTTATTGCTGGTGGAATTGTGAACGGATCCAACCACTCTGGAGAGCAATTTGGAACTATGCTCAAAAAGTTATCAAACTGTGCATACCCTTTGACCCAGCAGAGTTTCTATTGGGCCTATATCCCAAAGAGATATTAAAGGAAGTAAAGGGACCCATATGTGCAAAAATTTTTGTGGCAGCCCTTTTTGTAATGGCTAGAAACTGGAAACTGACTGGATGCCCAACAGAACCAAGAGATCATTATACATGGCAACAAGATTATATGATGATCAATTCTGATGGACATGGTTCTCTTCAACAATGAGATGTTTCAAACTAGTTCCAATTGTTCAGTCATGAAGAAAGCTATATACACATAGGGATAGGCCTGTGGGATCTGAGTCTGGACCAGAACATAAGATTTTCACTCTCTATTGATCTTTACTTGCATTTTATTTTCCTTCTTAGATTTTTTTTTTCTTGTAAACCTGATTTTTCTTGTACAGCAAGATAACTATAAATATGTATACATGCATTTGATTTTTCAAGTGTTTTAATATAATTAACATGTATTAGACTTCCTGCCATCTAGGGAAGGGGGTGGGGAGGAGGGAAAAATTTGTCACAGAAAGCTTTGCAAGGTTCAGTGTTGAAAAATTACCCATGCAAACTTTTGCAAATAAAAAGCTTTCATTAAAAAAAAAGGTTTCAGTAAAGATAATGATAAATTTTGAAGGGGGTGTGGGAAAACCAGGGCACTAATGCATTGTTGATCTAGTTGTGAAATGATCCAACCATTGTGGAGAGCATTCTGGAACTACATCCAAAGTGCTATAAAATTGTCCATACTCTTTGACCCAGCAATGCTGTTTCTGGGTCTGTATTTCAAGGAGATCCTAAAGGAGGGAAAAGGACCTTATTTTTGTGGCAACAAAGAATTGGAGAATGAGTAGAGGCTGATCATTTGGGGAATGGCTGAACAAACTGTGTTATATGAAAGTAATGGAAAATTATTGTTCCATAAAAATTATGAACAAGGTGACTTTAGAAATGATTTACATGAACTGATGCTGGGTGAAATAAGCAGAATCAGGAATACTTTGTACACAATAGCAGCAAGAATGTACAATGATCAACTATGAACCACTTGGTTCTTCTTAGTGGTTTAGTGATCCAAGGCAATCTAAATAGATTTTGGATAGGAAATGCCATCTACATCCAGAAAAATATCTAAGGAGAAAGAATGTAAATCAACACATGTTTTGTTCACTTTTTTCTTTTATTTTTATCTCTCCCACAGATTTTCCCTTTGGCTCTGAATTTTCTCTCCCAACATGATTCATAAAGCAATGTGTGTCAATAAATAAATAAATTATTATTATTTTTTAATTTGTAAAGTTGTAAAGACATTAAAAGAGTGTACTCCAAATCCCACTTTGTATAGCTGAAGAAACTGAGGTTCTCAAAGAGTAAGTGATTTTTCCCACAATTTAATAATTGATACCTGGGATTGAAGGTCAGATCCTATTTTTACTTTATCAATTAATCTACAAGATTTAATTAATCTCCTATTATGTAACAGACACAGTTCTGGGCACTGGAGATACGAATAAAAACATGAAAGAATTGTTATAAACAAAGTAAACAATATGCACATACGTAAGTATACATAAAGCAAATACAAGAATTCCTTGAAGAAAGGACACTAGTAGCTTGGGGAAAGAGGAAATACATTACAAAGGTCGGAAAATCTTCATGAAGAAAGTGAATGAAAGAATGAATAAAATTAAAAATAATTAAATGGTTAATGTACCAAGTACTGCACTTGGCTAAACTTTGGGGCTGCTTTAAATCTTCCTGATTCTAGGCCAAATTTTCTTTCCAAGAGTCCACTTCATTATTTACATTCTGCAAGTTATTCTCTGTGGTCTAAATAAAAGTTTTTCAAACTATGGGCTACTACCTCATCTGGTCGGGTGCCTTAATGTGGCACTCATAAAAAATTTGGCAGCAATAAATGTTATTAAATATTTCACTGAGATTTAATTCTTTATGTAAAAATAAACAAACATCCATCTCAATTGTGTGCAAATTTGCTTTTGTCTTTAATAAATGATAAAATAATATGTATGCCCCAAATTATTTTAAAACAAATTTCTTTTATAAATTTTAAAATAATGTATATTTTGATGCATTTGTGATATCAAAGATAAGTATACTCTATTCTAAAAGGCAGATGAAAACTTATCCATGTATTCATATACTATGACTATAGTTCATGTCCTCCCATAATTCATCTCAGAGATTCAACCCAAATTTCCTGGTGCCTTTTCTCTAGATACTTTGATATAACATCACTATTAAAGGCAAACCTATGTGGAGCTATGTAATGACTGACTTACCAGCTCTTTGCTTACTCATCTCTTTGCAGATATCTTTTGAATAACTTCCACTGCTTATATCCACCCCATTATAATAATACTTAGGACCACTGTTCTCCATGTCAAGCAGGGACTCAAATAGGTGGGCTTGTAGTAACATTCCTGGCTAATTTCCTTTGTCTTTTATGCTTTTCTTTTTTTTCTTTTTTTATGTCTTTTATGCTTTTCTACCCTAACATCTACCTTCTCAGCAATGAAAGATCTAAAGCAATAGCAAATAGCTTCTTCTCTCCTGATACCAGAGAAGCAACAAAGAAATGGTATCTAATGAACATCAGGAGTAGAGTGTCATCAAGTAAATAGTTGGCCCTGGAGACTGGATTCTGTTTAAATCATTTGGTTGATGCACACATTGATTCTTTTATGATTATTATTTCTCTGTGCTTGATAAAAATTCCTCTATCCTTTGTGTAGTTTTTTTATTTCCTTAAACCCTCTTAGGCTTTTTAAGAGCCTAAAACACAAATTACTCCTGAATTGGCTAGAGCAGGAGTGATGAGTCAATCAATGTGAAAATGAGATTATCTATTTCTCTTAATTAGGGTCAAGCTTCCTTAGAGATTAATCTGGGCAAGGTAAAGACCAATAACTGAAAAGAGATCCACAACCCTGAGCTCAGCCAGTGCTTACTCATATATCTCCAAATTTTAGCTTCTATATCTCCATATTTTAGGGGAAAAAAGGCATAGCTTTGATCATGAATTCAATAAGAAAAACTCATGAATATGGGGAAAGAATTCTTTTTAAGTCAGTAAACAATTTCAATTTTTGTTTGACATCCTAGTTTTATTCTTAAATGCTCTTGTGTACTATCTGACTTAAAGGACTCCATTGCTAACTTTTTGGAAACTAGATTTTCTACCCACTATTTTTATTATTTCATGAATTAATTTTGCTAATAATCTTCAATTATAGATATATGATAAAAGCAAATCCTTTCTTTGCTCATCTGGGGGGGGACCTGTTGAGGTATATTTTCATTTAGCCTTAGTCTCTTTTTGTTCTTTGGTTTAATTTATAGGAAAACTGTCAAAATTGAAATTATCAATTTCTTCTGATAATATTTCAATCATAGCATTGAGCCACATAGAATACTAATAGTTAAATTAATGTTTATAGATGACAGATGTCAAATGTTTTTTTAAGATAACAACAGAGAAAGTCTGCTTTCCAAGGAGCAAAATTGTTGAAAACTACCTTATTATATTAAAAAAATACTGACTCTGGAGTCAGAAAACTTAAGATAAAGCCCTGTTATTGATACAAGTTATTTTTGTAACTTCAGTAAAGTTATTCACTCTCTCTTGGCCTCATTTTATTCTGTGCAAAACGAGTGGGTTAGATTACATGACCTTTAAAAATCATCAATTCTAAGTGTATGGTTTTGTGAAAAATATAATTTTCATCAAATGAAATTCCAAAGTTTCTATACCAAAATCAATATATCTATCATAAAAAGGAGAACATTTGATTAGCTTGCCTTTCTAGTTCTTGAACTATGATCAAATGCTCATATTCAAATTCTACTTCTGAAACTTTCTGCCCTTATGACATTGAGGAAGTTGTTTAACTTCCCTATATTTGTTTCTTCATTTCTAAAAACAAAGAGTAGGAAGATAAAACTTCTGAGATATTATGCAGTTCTACATTTATGAACAGGCATGCAAACATTCATTATTAGGAAGAACATTTGATGATAAATTATTTAATCATAACAATTCATCATACTAAGGAGAATAGACAAACCTTTAAGCCAGGTTAAGCAATATCTTAAGGTTTATGGTATGTTTATTATAGCACAATTGAATGAGAGATATAAGAAATAAAAAATCTCAGGAGGGATTTTTTTGATGAAAAAAAAGACATTTGATTAAATAGCCTTAGACGCTCTTTTCCAAGAAGTAATACCCAATCCATATATAAAAATTATTTAAGTTAAAAACAGATAATAACAGAAACAATCTTGTTCACTTATTCTTTGATAATAAAAACTAGGTGAGAAAAAAAAACAGAGATGCACAACTGCCATTTATAGATACAGGGAAAATGTATGACCAAGTAAGAGTTATAGAGGATCACAGGAAGTAAAATTGATAATTTTGATGATATTAAATTTAAAAAGTTTTGCACAAACCAAAGTAGTGCTGTCAAGATGAGAAGAAAATCAGAAAACTTGATATGTGGGTACTTAATTAAAAATTTCTCTGATAAAGACCTAATTGCTCAAATATATGGAGGACCAATTTAAGTTTATAAATATAAGAACCTTCATCTAATTAATTAAATGGTTGAAGGATATGAACAGGCAGTTTTTAGAAGTTATTAAACCTATCTTTAATTACTTGAAAAAGCTTTCTAAATACCTACTGAGAAATTTAAATTGAAAAAAGTCTTAGATACTATGTCAAATTTAACAGATTGACTAACATGGCAGAAAAGAAAAATGGCAAAAAAAAATTTGGGACACTAATAGACTATTGGTAGAACAGTGAATTCATCTAAATATTTTTATTTGTAATTATTCCCAGAGGGATCTGCATAACCTTTGACCCAGGAATACCACTATTAGGTATCCTTAATATAAAAGATATAAAAGAAAAAGGAATGATAGTTATGCATAGAAAAATATTTATAGCAACTCTTTTTTTGGTGACAATGGATAACATTAAAAAATGACTGAACAAGTTGTGGTATGTGATTGTGATGTCATACTATTGTAATATAAGAAATGACAAGCAGGATGATTTCAGAACAGCTTGAAAAGTCTTATATGAACTGATGCAAAAAGAAATGAGCAAAATCAGAAGACTATTATGCACAATAACAACAATACTATAACTATGATCTACTGGTAAAGATAGCTACTTTGATCAACATAATGGAATTCATAATTCCAAAGGACTTTTGATGAAAAACAAAAACAAAAATGAAAACAAAGCATTATGCTCCTCCAGAACTGAGAACTGATGAAGTCACAGTGAAGATTGAAAAATCTTTTTTTTTTCCACTTTTCTTTGTAATTCATTTTATTTTTTTATAGCATGGCTAATATGGAAATGTTTTGTATGATTTCACATGTATAGTTAATATCACATTAACGCTCTTCTCAATGGATAAGGAAGGGGCAGGAAAAAGGGAAAGAATTCCAACCACCTTTTTAAAATAAAATAAACTTTAAAAAAATAACTTTTATAGTTAAGCTTTCCATTTGCTATAATGGCAACTGTAGTTTTCCATAGTTGGAGAGATGAAGTGAATGGATATTAAAGTTGCAAGCCTTGTGGTGGAGGTAAACCGAATTTTAATTATAAAAGGGCTTTGCCATTTAGCAGACACTAACATCAATTGCCTGCGAGTTGGAAGAGAAGGGTTGCTATTATCTTGAACTTATAATTATAAATAGTTAAAACCTTAACTAAGGAATAATATGCCTGAATACATTTTACTATTTTCCTAATGACTTTTATAGTACTTAGAGCCTGAAAATTTATCCTTTTTGTCTTTTTTCGCCCTCCATTGTTTCATCACTCTCTGAAGGACTGACATCACTCACACTCAGGAATTGCATATTGACTTTAAATTGTGCTTATTTATTGCATATACTTTTATTTATTGCATACATTTTTATTTATTGCATACACTTTTATAATGGATTTTGTCTCCAACAAAAATAAACAGATTTTTATTTCATTCTAAGTAAATGTTTCTATGAATGAGTGGACCATAACATGTAGAGGAACAAAAGAAACATTTGTATCAATAATCCTTGATGTAATTACAAGCTTATATTAAATATCTGCATCTGATTTCCTGTCTTTCTGTCTCTGTTTAATCTATTTATTTCTGTATCTATGTTAGTTGTTCTCTTTTTCTCTTCATTCCTCCCACTCTTTGTGTATTCTCCTTTCTCTATTCTCCTTCCTCTTTCAAATATCTGAAATACAAGTTAATCAATTATCCAAATCAATTATCTGAAATAAAAGGAAACTGAGATGTTACCAAACCATCTATGATTAAATGACAAACTAATATTTGCCTATCAAATCAGGCTCTTTGACACCTCAGTTATCAGAGACATGGAGTGATTTCCAGATGTGATTTTTATAATAGAAAAGAAATAAAAAAAACAAAACAAAAAAACAAAAAAAAACCTTGAGAGAACCTTAGTTTGAATATCATTCAATTGGACAAGGTAGGTCACCTGACTACTAAATTTCTCCTAGGCTTTTTTAGTCCTACTTAGAGGTCCTGTCCTTTTAAGTGGTGTCTTTTGTAACTAGTGTTTTTTGTAACTAAAAAATGTTCTGGAAAAGAGAAATTTGTAGTCAGTAGTTAGCAGTCATCCCCATCTTCCTCAGAAATTCTATTACTCACCTCAGAGTTTAGTTTAAGATAAAGAAAAAGAGTTTATCTACTAAGATTATAAATAGGGACTTAGCCTCTGGATAACCTTTCTCCAGCTGTCAAAAAGGGAAACCTAGTCTTTGGTCAATCCCTCTCCCTTTTCTGCTAGAAACTAAAAAAATTAGGAAAGGGAATTTAGCCTTTAAAAAGAATAATCCTATGATTATTTTGTGATATCTTATTCTAGATTATCTGCTATTAAATGATAGTCTTCTTAATCTATTCACCAAATCTATAGATAAAAGACTATCTGTGTTAATCCATTTTAATTGATAGGACTAGTTTTTTTGTTTTTGTTTTTTTTGTTTTTTCCTAAAGAAGGAAATTTTAATCTTATAGTCCAACTAATAATAAATCAAAATAATCAACACTAATTGATTTTCTTTCCATCTCTGTATCTCCCTTTCTCTTATTCTTCCCTCTTCCTTTCTCTTTCTCTTTCCCTCTCTCCCTCCTCCTCCAACCCTCTCCCTATCTCCCTCCATTTTCTCCTTCCTTTCCTCTCTATCTTCCTCTCCCTTTATCTCTATTCCTTTTCCCTGCCTTCTTCTCTCCTTTCCTCTTCTCTCTTCTCTAACAAAGAGAGATGACACTTGCAAGAATGCATTCTATTTCTTAAAGGCTACTTCTAAACAGAAAAAGTAAGACAAAGATTTGACATTTATCTTAACGAAGACAACCACATTAATTCAAATTTGAAAAAATCTGATTGTCTAATTAATAATTTCAATTGAGTGATTATGAAAACTCTCCATTATATTCTATTATTTTGAATGGCATTTCAAAAATACAGGCTATTTATGAGGAACACACAAACGGGCTATTCGAATTCAGCAACAACATCAACAAAATGTAAAATGTAATTATTTGAAACCATATGGAATGAGAAAAGCTTCCAGGAAGTCCCTTATAGATTTGTTCTTCAAGTCCTACTCCTGCTAGGTAAGTCACTAACCTCATTGAGTTTCAGACTGAATCACTTATCCTAAATCATATTTATAAATTTCAATCAAAGCAGCAAGCTGTCAGAAGGGAAAATAAAATGACCACAAATACAATAATTTAAAATACAAATATATTATTAGTAGTTATGACAACTGATTGAGAATTTATGAAACTATTTTCTCTGCATACATTCATGATTATTTCTTACCCAATCCAGTTCCAAAATTCATGTCTGGTTTTCTAAAATGTGATATGCAAAATAAAGATTTACAAAATAAATCAAGTGAAGGAAGAAGATTTAATTTTTTTCTTTAAATTAAGATTTTTAGAAGATTTTTAATTATCTAAATGATAATAAGAGGAAAAATGATTTTCAGCTTTAAAATTATAAGGTCATTTTAAAGTTGCACATTTAAAATATCTGTTTGTTTTGGTGGCCAAGGAGTTAAATTGACTAAGTGCTAGACTAATTGAGGTCCAGGTACGAAATTACCCAGTTTACAAATCTAATATCGTTGGTGTTTTAAAGAGATTTTCAAAGGCTATAAGATCTAGCTCCATTTTAAGACTGACACTGGGTCACTTTGAGTGGAGTAGAAAAGTGAATCAGAGCTATGTAGGCTCAATACACATTGTTTATATTCTATTATTTTTTTGCTATGCAATACATTTTCTTATTGTACTTAATATGCTTGATAATGTTAGTGATAGATATAGGTGCCAAAATATGAATCAAGCATTTGATTATAGTGTTTGATTATTTGTTTTATGTGATGGCATATGTTATGTATTAAATGAGATTTGTATTTTAAACAACTACATTGAATGTTGTTATATCCCCTATTGTTGATTCATTCAGACATGTCCAAACCTTACTGACCCTATGGATCATATTATACAGATATCGTTCATGGAATTTTCTTGGCAAGAAAAGGATACTAAAGTAGTTTTGCCATTAGTTTCTCCAATAGATTGAGGCAAACAGATTAAGGGACTTGCCAGGATCACATGACTAGTAATTATCTGAAGATATATTTGAACTTGTCTTCCTGACTCCATTACCAGTTCTCTATCTACTGAGCCACCTAACTGACTGCTGATATCTCCTGATGTTCCTGTTGCTTATATATGATTCTGCTGCAGGATGTGAACCTCCACATCCTTAAAATTTCTAGATTTCTTTAAAGCTCAGTCTGTACCACTTCCTGAAGGAAATCTTTTCTGTTACCCTAGGTTACTAGTTCCCTCAAAGAAAATTATTTTGGGTCAGCTTTGTATATATTATGTATCTAATTTTCTGAGTACCTATACATGTTCTTTTCCTTGTAGTAGAATGTAAACTTCCTAAATTCAGAAATTGTTTCATTTTTTTGTCTTTTTATCCCCACAATTTAGTATAGTAACTTGAATATAAGACATTTGGTAACTGTTTGTTGAATGAATTATATTTGTAATAAATTTGGCTATAATTCTAATTCAGATGTAGGAGGCCATTGCCATTCTTATGCTTATTCATTGGTTCATCAGATCAAGAAATCCTTAAATTATGGAAAATATAATGAATCATATGATATGTAGGGATTACTATTGATCAAGAGGCCCTGAAATTTGAATAGTCAAAGCATAAAAACAACTAAGTGGCTCAGTGGATAGAGTACAAGGCTTGGGGTCAGGAAGATCTGAATTCAAATTTCTTGTCACTTATTTAGCTGTATAACCCTGAGCAAATCATTTAAACTCTATCTGCCCCAGTTTTCCTAACTGTAAAATGGGGATAATAATATTATCTACCTTACAAAGTAGTGGTATAAATTGTTTTGTTTTGCTTTAATTTCAGAAACTCCAAGGTAAGAACTTCTGTATCAAGGCAAGATTTACTTTTATTCGTCCTAAAGTTATTTCTTTCAGATTTCAAAGGTTGTCCCTTATTTATAGCAGTATAGGATTTGGTGAAAGTTTTATACATTGTACTGTATGATTTTATTAATATCAATTGTATTCTTTCTCTCTTGTCTTTCTCAATTGACCCTAAAAACCCTGTAGACCGATAAGAATTGGAATAGGCACTGAAACAGAGTTGGCCTTATGAGGTACAGGTGGTCTACTTTTGCTAGGTATGTAGAGTTATATTCCATCTTCTGTCAAAAATTGAGAAAAATAGTCAAAGCTGTAACTTCATGCTTTAAACTCTAATTTTCTTGGGAAATTTTTCAAATGTCTTTTTAAGAGATCAGTCCATCAGGTAAATAGACTGAAGGTTCCTTGTAGCCATGGTCTAAGTATTTTCAGTTATTTTCAGTTCTGCATCACTAGTGACAGCATAATGCTGATGGATTATTAATAGATATTGCTCTTATTTCTAATGGAAATGACTCTTCTCAACAATGAGATGATTCAGGCCTGTTCTTGTGATGATGAGAGCCTTCTATATCCAGACAGAAGACTGTGGGAACAGAGGGTGGATTACAACATAGCATTTCACTAATTTTTTATGGTTTGCTTGAATTTTATTTTTTTCTCTTTTTAAAAAATTTTAATCAGATTTTTCTTGTGTAACAAGATAATTGTATAAATATGTATAATTATTTTGGATTTTATATATATATATTTTACCATGTTTAACATATATTGGATTACATGCCATTTAGGAGAGGGCGTGGGGGAAAGTGGGGAGGAAGTTGGAACACAAGGCTCTTTAAAGATCAATATTGAAAAATTTATCCTTACATATGTGTTGAAAATAAAATTTTCAATAAAAATAAAATTAAAATAAAAAAATGTTTTTGAGAAAATTTTAAAAATACCCTCAATTTTTTCTTCAATTATTTAGTCAACTTAAATATTAATGACATGCTTCTGGGATTTTCTCAGTTCTCTCCTTCATAATGCATATCTAACTAAGCAGCCTTATCAGAAAAATTCCTCCTAATATCAATTTTAGATCATTCTTGCAATAATACATCCTGTCTTCAAAATATACTGGAAAAACAACAATAAAAATTATATTTCATTCTAAATATCATTACTAATCTTTCAAATTATGAAGTTTTTTCCTTACTTAGGTTTTTAAAAGTATCAAAATGATCTTTCTGGGTTGAAATGAATCTGCCTTGTGGATATAATTTTTCAAACTTAAGGTAAATATATAGAGACAGATATTTTTACCTTTAATAAATATATATGTATGCTTATATATGTATGCACACACATACATATATACATTTATTATTTTATGTATATGTATGCATATACATGTATGCAGACATAATTTGTTGTTATTCAACTGTTTTCAATAGTGTATTATTCTTCATGACCGATTCGGAGTTTTCTTGTCAAAGGTAATAAGAGTGGTTTGTCACTTTCTTTAGCTCATTTTATAAATGAAATAATAAAGGCAAACAGAATTAATTAATTTCCCCAGGGTCCCATATTTAGTAACTATTCAGATTTGAATTCAGGAAGACTCTCTCTAACTCTAGTTCTAGCACTCTTTCCAATATGGCACCTAGCTGATTATAGATAGATACACTCACACACAAATACACCTATCTACATATTGTGCATACACGGACACACACACACACACACACACATATAATATATATATATACATATAGCATATATATATGTACACATTATGTATATTGCTATTTGAAGAAAATAATTATTGTTTCAATATTTTTCATGTTCTTCATTTCTTTTAGTTTTTTTGTTGCTTTGAGATATAGAACATAATATATCCTGTGATATTTTCATTTTAATTCTATTTAAGCTAGAGCTGCAGCTTCCCTTGATCTTGCAAATTTGGATTCTAGTACTTTTTTTGCTACAATACTGCTTGCAGACTTGTAAGTCTTTTCACTTAAGCTTTGTACATAAAAGATACTATTATACTTCCACTTGAAAAATTACCATTATAATATTTCTAAGGTTTTCTCCCTTCTTCATATTTCAAACGTTTTTCATCTCATGTTCTTTCTTTAATTTTCCAGTATAATTTATGCAGCATTTCTCCAGGCTGATTTTGATACTTCATGGTTTATAATAAAGAACTAATAAACACCAACAAATGAATTGTATGAAACCCTCAGGGATATTTTGTATTTAGCTATATGGGTGCAATAGTCATTGTAGAGTTAGCTATAATGTGTTTGATGTATTTTAGTCTATAATTTCAATTACTTTTATTTTAGTGCTTTATATGAGAGGCAGTGTGGCATAGTAAACAAATTCAGATTCAAGAGATGAAGTTTTGAATATGAACATGGAATCACGGAACTCATGTAAACTTTGTTAAAACAACCTTTCAAAAAGGTCATAGTCATCCCATCTATAAAAGAAAGGTATTGACTCTAACAACATCCGAGGTTCATTTCCGACTCTGAATCTATAATCGTTATGGCTTAATGTTCAAATATGCTTAGTAGTGGTGTGATCATGGGAAATTCATTTCAAATCATATATTCATCTGTAGAGTGGGAATAATGATCCTCTCACTCATTAACCTACAAGGCTTATTATGAGGAAGGTGCTTTGAAAGTCTCTAATATGAATTATCATTCTAACACTTCACTTATAAATGATACCATTTGGAATAATTGATTTTTTTTTCTTTTACCTTAAAGTTTGTTGAAAATCTTCATATACAATCCTTACAGCAACACTAGAAGAGTAGGTAATGGAATCTGGTATGAATAATGAAAGGGATCACTAGGTAAGTGGCAAAGGCAGGACTATCAGGCAAGCCCTTTTATCTAAATTATTTTCAGTGGATTCAAGCACAGCATCACTTCAAGAGAACTACAATCTTCACTAACGATGAAACATTCTCAATAATTATTTATTAATCTGTCATTACAAATAAAATGTTGTGTAATCTTAGCACAATTCACTTTGAGAATCAATACATTAAAAGTCCTCAACAAAAGCTATATTTCTGCTCACATTTTTCTTACTATCTCTGTATCTGGTTTGGTCAGTTGACTGGAGAATGATGTTAACAAACAAAAAATCAAATGACCCTATATATGTCATTTCTTTTGTACTGTTTTCTTGTTTCTGATCCTAGCCAAGCACTTTGAAAATGTATATTACTGGAATAGACAGGAGCAAAAGAAGCTGGAGGACCAATATGAATCACTTTTTTTAGAAAATAAGAAAACTAAAAGAGCATATGCCCTGCCAAAAGAGGTAAAGTGAAAATTCTGCATCTCTAGCTAAAGCCCATTCCTCATGAATCTCTGCAATCCCTTATTGACTTCTATTATTCACTCAATGATTTCATAATATATATATGTATATATATTAGCTGTTTGTATACATTTACCACTCAGCCAGAATTGAGAGTAGGGACTCTATCATCCTCTTTTTTTTTTCTTCACAGCATTTCACTCAACATGTAATAGTAGTATGCTCAGAATAAATATTTGTTTAATTTGTTGAATCAAAATTGTAGACAATACATTACCCATTTTATAAATAGTCAAATGATATGGATAATTTTCAGATGGAGAGATTAAAGCCATCTATAGTCATATGAAAAAATCTTCTAAATTGTTATTGATTGGAGAAGTGCAAATTAAAACAACTCTGAGATACCACACTTCTGATTTGTTAAAGATGAAAGGAAAAAGATAATGATAAATGTTGGAGGGGGTGTGGGAAAACTGAGACACTAATGCATTATTGGTGGAGTTGTAAACTGATCCAACCATTCTGGAGAACAATTTGGAAGTATGCCTAAACGGCTATAAAACTATGCATACCATTTGATCCAGCAGTGTCACTACTGAGTTTGAATCCCAAAGGTATCATGAAAAAGGTAAAGGATCCAAATGTGCAAAAATGTTTGGTGGCACTATTTGTAATGGCAAGGAATTAGAAATAGAGTGGATGCCCATCAGTTGGGTAATGACTGAAGAACATGGTAAATGAATAGAAGAGAAAAGAATTGTTCCATTAGAAATGAAGAACAGACTGATTCCAGAAAACTCTGGAAAGCCTTACATTAATTGATGCTGAGTGAAGTGAGCAGAATCAGAAAACTGTACATAGAAAAAAGATAATGTGATGATCAACTGTGATGCACTTAGTACTTCATGAAAATGTAATGATTCAAGGCAATTCTAATAGGCTTGAGATTGAAAATGTCATCTGCATCGGGAATGAGAATTATGATACTGAATAAGTAACAAAAAGGAAAGTCCTTGTTGTTCTTCATCTTCTGTGTCCTACCCTGCTAGCATTCCCTCACATACACACATATCTTTTCAGTCTTTTTACACATTATGCCACATGCACACATAACCTAAGATCCAGTGATCTTGCCTTTTTGCTGTGCTTTGCCCCCAAATCTCTATATATCAACTTTGGCTATTTTCTCTAACAGTTCCCCAGACCTGGAATGATCTCCTTTTTCATGTCTATATTCCTAACTTCCTTGACTTCTATCAAGTCACACATAAAATTTCCCATTTCAAAATTTCATGATTCTCACAATTCTAATACCTTTATTCTATTATTTTTGAGTTTTTCCTTTATATTGATGATTTTTATATAACTTGCATATCTCCTCCAATAGACTAGAATCTCCTTGAGACCACAGCCTATTTTGTTTGTTTATTTGTTTTTTGTCTTTCTTTGTATCCCATGTATTAGCATCATGCCTCATATGTGTGTTATGTGTTTTTACACACATATATATGTATGTAGACATATATACATATATATAGTATTTAATAAATGATTGACTAATTGGCTTTATAGTAATATGCATATATATGTGTGTTTTATATATATATATATATATATATATATATGTTCAAATGACAATTACCAGATTACCATAACTCATTGAATAGAGCTTAGAGAAAAAAATCCTGGAACAAAATTTTATCCTTCTATTCTTACTTTATGTTTAATGTTCTGATGAACTAGGCAAGTGTATAAAATTACAGTGTTTTTTTTGTTGTTGTTTATTTTTTAATTGCATCAAGAAGAAGTATTGGCAGATAATCCCATTCTCTATAGATTCATTGAAAACAACTTCAAGAAGATTCTTTTAGCAATCAGGATAATAGGTTATGTAACACAACCTTTTTCACAGATAGTTTTGATTTCATTAGATCTTTTTTTTTCTTCCATATAGTTTGCAGGTTATGCATATTTGAAATAAGAACAGCAAATAACAATATCTTCAAATTTTTAACAATTAAAATTGTGTTCTAATAATTATAGACAGCAATGTTGTTTGTAATGATGTTCAGACTTTAAAATATTCTCAAGAATATTTTAATGTTTACACTTGTAATATGCGGATGTGAAAGTAGATGACACAGTAGATAGTATACTGGACTTGAATTCTGAAAAATAAAGCATTCACATTCTGGCTTTTAATTCTTATTAGTTACTTGACCCTGGACAAGTCATTCAACACAGACCCTGGATAGTAAATACTTAATAAATGCTACTTGATTGATTATAGTCATTACTAGGAACATGGTATATTTTATTATGTTATACTCCCATGTATAGAAGAGTAAAGCATCTTTATTTCTATGTAAATCTTGCTCTAGACTATATGAGTTCTTTTATTATATGTGTATTTTTTTCTTACATATCTGTCACTTCTGTACAGGTTTGTTATGAAAACCAAATGAAATAATATGTTTTATTGTTGTTGTTACTCTGGTTGTTATTATGGCTTATCCTTCTTTTTCAAAGAAGATCAATGAAATAAAAAGTGATATTCTGACTTGCTGTGAATTGCATTTTAAAGAGGCAGAGTTGCTCAAAATTCATCAGCTTCACTCTCTCTTTCATAAAAGTCCAATAGTAAGAGAAATGTCAGGATGACTGGAAAGGCCTGGGATGCAATGGCAGATTTTAACATCTTCATTGTCTGACCAAGCCCTTAGTGCTCTCAAGAGTCTGCTTCAGCAGCCTTCATGGCCATTGAAATAAATTACTCTCATCTGCCCATGCCCCAAGGGGAAGACTTCATATGCTGGTTTATACTTCCTTCTAGCTCATAGAGAAGTTTGAGACCTATCAGTTATCCTCAAACTGGTTTAGCTCACTTTCCAATAAAATTTTACCTGGATATGATCATAGTGCATGCTATAGTTTATTGAAATCACAGGTGAGACTCTTTGAAAGCCTTATAATACTAGAAGCTTTTCTTTCCTCATCTGTAAAAATAGAAGGCTAGATGAGATAGACTTTGAAGATCCTTCCTGGTGCTCATTGCTATTAATATTCCTGATTCTAGTGGTTTATAATTTGTTGCTTCTAAACTACAGTAGTCCAGGAAACCAGATAACTAAATTTGCCAGAATATTACATGAAGCAAAAGCAAATGGATAATTAGTCGTACGTGTTCTTCCCTGAGATTACAATGTATGATTTTTATTTTTTCTATATCTCTTTTAGCTTGCTCCCTGTTTTGTTTGTTTGGTTTTTTTTGGTTGACTTTCTATATTTCAGTAGTGTTCTGCAAAAATGAGCTTATAATATAAGTAATCCTGACATAAGCGCTATTGTTTATTTACTTAGGTTGACATTTTTGGTAGAGTTTTATTTTCAAATAAGGTTATGGTGACATTCTAAAAAAATTGGTCATCTCTTTTGTTCACCAGTGTTATATCAGATAAATGTAACAATGTATAGGCATTTTGCAGTAAAAAAATAAGTATGCCAAGTGTTTAAATGCAGTTATAATTTTTTATATCTCTTGCCAACTATAATTACCTATTGTGCAGAATATTTGTAGTATTCCACTAAGGCAGATGGCATGAGAAAAAAATGAAGTAAAATAAAATTTCTAGGATTTCTGAGATGATTATAAAATACATATAATATATAAAAATGAAACAGAAATAGAATTGATCTAACCTCAGTGATTAAGGCATGCATATACATTTAATACTTTAGTATGTTGTTATCTTCACTGTAGGCTACAGAATTAGATATATAAGTAACATTTTAAACAGATGGAAGTAGATATAGTTTATTATGATATTCATTATCTTCATTTTCTATCCCAGGATAATAGTACTTTTATTTGTGAATTTTAAGAAAACATTCAAAATATCTAAATTGGCAAAAATGAGAAAGGCATGTGGTTTCTTAACTCTTTATGACCCCCAACTTTCATTAATCACATATTTAATGCAATGTTTCACTAGATATACTTTAAACATGGAGTAAAGGGGACTTTGTGGCTTTTTGTCTGATTTGTTTTACAATCATTTATTAAGCACTTACTATATGCTGGACAATGTAATAAGTGTTACAGATAGAAAGACAAAAATCAAAACTTTACTGTCCTCAAAGGGCTTATATTCTATTAGCATATGTTAAGGGAAATGTATAAACTTAAGTGAGCAGTTATGTGGCATTAGGGATACACAGATAGGCCTGGAGTCAGGATGATCTAAGGGCAAATATTGCCTCAGACACTTCCTAGCTGTGTGATTTTGGGAAAGTCATTTAACCCTATTTGCCTCAGTTTCCTTATCTGTAAAATGAGCTGGAGAAGGAAATAGCAGAACAATCTAGAATATTTTCAAAGAAAACCTTATGAGGTCATGAGGAATTAGACATGACTAAAATGACTGAACAACAACCACAGAAATATATAAAATATATACAAAGTAAACATAAAGTAATTTCCAAAGGAGAAGGAAACCAGCAATCAGAAACATCACCTCAATCCTCTTGTAGGAGTTGATATTTGAGCTAACCTTTAAAAGAAATTAGGGATTATTTGATGAAGAAGTGAAATGGAGTGCATTCAAGTTGTTAAAGCCAGCCTAACTAATGCAGACACAGAACATGTGGAAGAACATCAGATGGGGGAATAAACTGGAGTGAAAGAAAACTGAAACTGAAGGCTATTACAGTAGTCCAAGGAAGGGACAATATGTCTGAAGTAGGAAGGTGATCATTTGAGTTTCAATAAGGGAAAGTCATGGAAGAAAAATCAACATGAATTGGTAAATGGCCAGATGTGAGGCATGTCCTCAAAGTAAATAAGATAAAACATTCCAACTGCTTCCTTTGGAGAGGTGGGGAGGGAAAGGGAAATAATCCAAAAGTGTAAAACATTAACTATGACATTAGGGCTATTATTATTATTATTATTATTATTATTATTATCATATTAATCAGATTTTCCACGGAGGGTCTTTTCCTTTAAGGGGATTATTTCTTATAAGAGATGTCTCTCTGAGGGGTGAGGAGAAAGATAAAGGGAAAAACTAAACTTTGTGTAAACAAAATATATGAATAAAAATCTCTTTTTAAAAGATATGGAACATGAAAAAGAGGAAGAAATTAAGAATATTTTGGAAATTGTGACCATTGGTGCCTGGCAGAAGCTTCAACAAAAGTAAGGAAGCTAACTTGAGGAGTGTAAATGTTGATATCATCCATTTAACAATTTACTAGGCGGCAAGGGAGGTAGCAGTAGATTCATTGCTGCATATATGTTAATATTGGGAAAATTAGAATTGGTATTTGCCATTAGTCCAACCCCCTTTAGCAACATCTTCATCATAAGGCTTTAAGGTTTGTAAAATATTTTAAGATCTTATTCAATTTTTACAATAATATAGCCATTATTACTTCTATTTTAAAGGTGAGAAAACAGGTTGATGGACTAAGAGAGGTGTACAGGGTCAGAGACCTAATGAGTATATGAATAAGAATTTGAACTTCTGTCTACTTTAAATCTTTCACTTTATCCATCAAGTCAACTAACCGCTATTTTCATCCCTTCTTTCAATATCTTTGTCTACTTGTTTCAAATGCTTAGACCCCTCATACTTTCTCTTAAATACTCAAGGCCCCAAGTACAAATTAACTTCTACAAATCTGCCTTCCCAGAAGTTCCTTAATTATGGATCATTTTTTCTCTTTATCAAAACTGGCCTGGCCTCTGACTTGTGATATAGAATTTCTATTCTTCTGGTAACGCAACTTGTGCTGACATGCCCCCATCCAGAGATCACTGTCATTTTTAATGGGTTCTCTAGGGACAGAACCTTTAGCCATACTATGGGACAGAGAAAAGCTGGTTTGAAGAAGTATAACTTCTTTTATTCCCTTCAAATTGACTTTATATTACTTCTTTAAATGCTTGCTTCAGTAGTTCTTTCCTTGAGTGCTTTGGGGTTTTATATCAAATTTGAAAGTGCGAAAAAATACATGTGATAGTCTATGAAGTATTTAAAATCTTTCTTTAGGGCCTTTATACAATTGTTCTCAAACAGATTTAATTCTAAAAAAAATCCCTGCTCATTTCCTAATTTTTTATTATCTGAACAATTAACAATAAAAGAAAGAATAAGTATGCATGCCTCTATCATATGCATGTGTGTGTATTTTACCAAGAAGCAAAATTTAAAATAAGTGAACTCTTGTCATTGACTAAATAAAATGACTTCTCAAAATAAAGAGACTTTCAGAAGCACTGACCTTTATTTATAAAGCAAGGTAAGTTCAAGTGGAGTTCTTGTTACCTATTAGTATATATGAAATGCTCTGTCTGTGTAATTTTTGCTGTCAAAGTGACAAGTGACAGATAAGGACGATTAAAGTAACAAAAGAAAATGGAGTTCAAAAAGGGTTAGTTTCATCCTGTGAAATTTCAAAAGAAGCTTTGCACATATATGTCAGTGACTAACACTGGACTCATTAAGGGTGAATCTGTCAGAGACAGCAGAGTTAAGCTGACATGTAATGAGTAATAAGCTCTTGGGGCTAATTCCAAAATGTGAATGTTATTTTTTCAAACTGGTGTGGATCAATTTAACAATATTTTCACATCTAGGTTGATCAGTTACACTGAATCTTTGATTAAGAAAAGCTTCTGCAAATGTAATTTATGCATGTGAATATCTGCATTATATGTATACACACACATAAAGACACACCATCAACAACAGAGCAACAACAATTACTAGAAATCCTGGGGGATGAGATGGATTAATAGCTGAACCCTTAGCATATTCTTTTGTATTTTTTCTCTTTGTACCTACCCTGACAAAGTAAGTAGGTCAGACCAACAATAACTTTGAGAAGACTTCAGAGGAACCTCTAATTCTCATGTGCTTTTTCCTTTATTGGTGACTCCAAGTCCTATGCCTTTTTCTCTCTTTATTGTATCTCTACTTTTAAAATACAACAGGATTCAATACAAATCACTTTTTTTTTTCATTATCTGAACAAGAGAGTGAAAATACACACACACATACACACACACACACACACGAATGTGTGTGTGTGTTTTTTACTAAATCAGCTGGTGTTATTGTTGCCACTAATTCAACAATATGTACCTTTAACTTTACTGAGTGGACTTGAAACTCCCTCAGGCATTCCATGTTTCTTAGGAAGCCAGCACAGGATGGTTAAAAAACTAATCTTGGAGGAATTATTCTTGGGAGACTTGGTGAGTTAAAATCCTGCCTCAGAAATTTACTTGTCTGAGTTAAGCTCTTAATTGTTATGAGCCTCTATTTCCCCTTCTGTAAACTAATAATAACAGAACCTGCCTCATAGGATTGTTGTTAGGGTCAAATAAGATAATGCATGCAAACCCCTCTCTAAAGCTTAATATTTTGATTACTTACAGTTACTTCTCCTCCTCCTCCATCCTCCATCTTCTGCTCAGTTTTTTTTCCTCCTCTTCCTATTGCTACTATTCTTCCTATTTCTGCCACACCTACTACCACTGCCATGGATATAACTGTTCCTATTGCTGTATCCCCTGAATATTTTTCCCTTTTTATTTCTGCATAGCAAAATCTTGCTTATTTTTATAAAATCAATTCAAACTCCAGTCTACTTTTACATCTTTTCTCTCTCCCTCTCCCTCTCCCCCTTCTCCCTCCCCCCTTTTCCCCTTCTTCCTCTCTCTCTCTCTCTCTCTCTCTCTCTCTCTCTCTCTCTCTCTCTCTCTCCCCCTTAA
>JAJPUD010018103.1:1643-29531 GCA_023553655.1 Myrmecobius fasciatus
TTAAGACAACTATGAGGTACCAACTCATACCTTTCAGATTGGCTAAGGTGAGAGGAAAAGATAATAATAAATGTTGGAGAGAATGTGGAAAAACTGGGATGCTAATGCGTTCTTGGTGGAGCTGTGAAATGATTCAACCATTCTGGAGAGCAAGTGTCCTGAAAAAAGCTTCATTTCTAAAATATATAGAGAATTGACTCAAATATAAAGGAATTCAAGCCATTCTCCAATCGATAAATAGTTAAAGGATATGAACAGACAATTCTCAGATGAAGAAATTGAAACCATTTCTAGTCACATGAAAAGGTGCTCTAAATTACTACTGAACAGAGAAATGCAAATTAAGACAACTCTGAGATACCATTACAAACCTGTGAAACTGGCTAAGATGACAGGAAAAGGTAATGACAAATGTTGGAGGAGACCAGGAAAAACTGGGACACTAATTTAGGATTGGTGGAATTGTGAATGAATTCAACCATTCTGGAGAGCAGTTTGGAGCTATGTCTTAAGAGTTATCAAACTGTGCATAGTTCCAGCATAGTGTCTACTGGATATGTATCCTAAAGATATCTGAAGAAAAGAAAGGGATCCACATGTGCAAAAATGTTTGTGGCAGCCCTTTTTGTAGTGGCAAGAAACTGGAAACTGAATGAATGCCCATCAGTTGGAGAATGTCTGAATGAGTTATGGTATATGAATGCTATGGGATGTTAATGTTCTATAAGGAATGATCAACTGGATGATTTCAAAGAAGACTAGAGAGAGACTTACATGAAGAGATGATATATGAAATGAGCAGAACCAGGAGATCATTGTATACAGCAACAAGATTATACAATGATCAATTCTGATGGACATTGCTCTCTGCAACAATGAGATGATTCAGACCAGTTCCAATGATCTTGTGATGGAGAGAACCATCTACACCCAGACAGAGGACTGTGGGAACCAAGTGTGATTCATAAAAACATTTTCACACTTTTTATTTTTGTTTGCTTGCATTTAATTTTGTTTCTCTTTTTATTCCTGTTTGATTTGATTTTTCTTGAGGAGCAAGATAATTATATATCTATGTATGCATATATTGAATTTAACATATATTTGAAATGTTTAACATATTGGATTACTTGCCATCTAATATAGTGATTGGAAGAAGGGAGGACATTGGAACACTAGGTTTTGTAAGGGTTAATATTGAAAAATTAGCCTTGCATATGTTTTTTATTAAAGCTTTTTATTTGTATAACATATGTATTGGTAGTTCCCCAACATTGATCTTTACAAAGCTTTCCATTACAAATTTTACCCCCAGTCTCCTCCCCTCCCCTAGGTGGCAGGAAGTCCACTACATGTTAATAAGGTTGAAATGCTTGAGAAGTTATGCAAGAAAAATCCTATCTACAAGAAAAAAAAAATCAGAGAAAGGCAACACAATCCTTGCATATGTTTTGAAAATAAAAAGCTTTAATAAAAAAAAGTTTGTTGGAATTGTATTGGATCACTATAACACTGAGAAGACGCAAGTCTGTCACAGTAAATTGCCACCCACTTTTGCTGTTGCTGTGTACAATATTTTCCTAGTTTTTCTTATTTCACTCAGCATTCATGTAAATCTTTCAAGGCCTTTCTAAAATCAGTCTGCTCACTATTTTTTTTTCAGAAAAATAATATTACATTTCTTTCATATGCCAAAACTTTTTCAAAAATTCCCTAACTGATGGGAATCTACTTATTTTCTATATTTTTGTCACTATAAAAAGAGTTGTCAAAACATATTTGGATATGAGGATCTTATTCTATTTTTTATGATTTCTTTGTGACATAAAACTAATAGTGGCACTGTTGGATCAAAGGGTATACACAATTGTATAGCGCTTTTGCCATAGTTCCAGATTACTCTCCAGAATGGTTGGATCATTTCATAACTCCACCAACAATGCATTAGTGTCTCAGTTTTCCCACATCCCCTGCAACATTTATCATTATTTTTTCCTGTCACGTTAGCCAATGTGAAAGGTGTAGGGTAGTACCTCAGAGATGTTTTAATTTGCATTTTCTTGATCAACAGTTATTTAGAGATTTTTTTATAAACTATAGAAGGCTTTAATTTTGTCATCTGAAAATTTCCTGTTCATAACCTTTCACAATTTATCTATTGAAGAATATATTCATTGATTATTGTGTCATGTGTGTCTAACCTATTCCACTGATCCACCATTCTATTTCTTACAAAAGACCAAATAGTTTTGATGACTGCTGCTTTATAGGGTTTTATATCTGGTACTGTTAAGCTACCTTCTTTAGTATAAATTTTTAAGCAATTCCCTTGATATATTTGATCTTTTGTTTTTCCAGATGAATTTTGTTATGTTTTATAGCTCTATGAAACTTTTTTGGCAGTTTGATTGCAATTGGGATTGGAAATTGTCATTTTTATTATGTTAGCTTGATCTCCCCATAAGCAATCAATATTTTTCCAATTGTTTAGAACTGAATTTGTACGAAAAGTGTTTTGTGATCATGTCCATTCAGTTGCTGAGTTTGTCTCGGCAGGTACCCAAATATTTTATTTTGTCTATAGTTATTTTAAAAGGAATTTCTCGTTCTATTTATTGCTAATGGGTTTTGTCAGTAACAAATAGAAATGCTGATATTTTCTGTGGGATCATTTTACATCCTGCAACTTTGCTAAAGCTGTGAATTGTTTCAACTATGTTTTTGGACTATTGTCTAGGTTTTTATAAGTACACAATCATATCATCTGCAAAAAGCAATAATTTAATGTCCTCATTGCCTACTCTAATTCCATTAATCCCCTTTTCTTATTTCTAGAGCCAACATTTCTAGTTTAATATTGAATAATAATAGTAATAATGTGCATCCTTATTTCATCACTGGTTTACTGGGAATGTCTCTAGCTTCTCACCATTAAAATTAATACTTGCTGATGGCTTTATATAGATGCTGGCTATCATTTTAAGTAAAACTCCTTTTATTCTAATATTCTCTAGTGTTTTTTTTAAAGGAATAGGTATTGTTTTTTAAAAATTTCTCCTGCATCGATTGAGATTATCATATGATTTCTGTTCATTCTATTATTGATGTGGTCAATTATAGCAATAGGTTTCATAATATTGAATCAACTCTGCATTCTTAATAGAAATCCCACTTGGTTATAGTGCATTATCCTGCTAATACATTGTTATAATCTCTTTGCTAATATTTTATTATTTTTTTGCATCAATATTTATTTATGGGGATTTGCATATAATTTTCTTTCTTTGTTTTGGTTCTTCCTGCTTTAGATATCAGTGCCTTATTTGTTTTTTTTTTAATTTAATTTAATTTATTTTTTTAAATTTTATTTTATTTGAAAAACATATGTATGGGTAATTCTTCAACATTAACCCTTACAAAGCTTTCTGTTACAAGTTTTTCCTTGCTACTCCCCTAGATGGCAGGATATCCACAACATGTTAATTATGTTAAAATACTTGACAAATCGAATATATGTATACATATTTCCACACATATCATTGTTGTGCAAGAAAAATCATATCTACAAGAAAGACATAACAGATAAAGGAAACACAATGTAAGCAATCATCAGTCGACAGTATGAAAATGTTATGTTGTGGTCCACATTTACTATTTCTGCCTTTCTATGTTTGATTTTGAGGTTTTTATGCCATAATACTTGGTCAATTTTTTTGTAGGTGCCATGTACTGCTGAGAAAGTGATATATTCCTTTCTATCCCAATTCAGTTTTTTTTCAGAATTCTATCATATCTAAGTTTTCCAAGATTTTCTTGAATATTTATCCATTTATTATAACTATACAATAATGTATAATTATGCAATATTTATTATAGAATATATATTACTAATATATTATATATATTATATTATATATGATACATACCATATAACAATACAAATATAAATATAATTAATATATATAGCATAATATAACAATATATTAATTAATTATAATTATAATTTGTAAATTTATAAATTATAGTTATTATAATCATGGTTATATTTATTTAATTCTGAGAGAAGGATATTGGGGGCCCCAACTAGTATGGTTTTGCTATTACCTCCTGGTCATAAGCTTCCTAATTTCTTCTCTAAGAATTTTAATGTTATATCACGATGCATATACATTTAGTATTGATACCACTTCATTGTCTATGGTATTCTTTAACAAGATATATTTTCCTTCCTTGACTCTCTTAATTAGATCTATTTTTGCTTTTGTTTTATATGAGATCAGAATTGCTAACTATGCTTTTTTTTTTTTTTTTTTGCTTTGGCTGAAGCAAAAAAAAATCTTCTTTTATCCTTACTTTGTATATATCTCTCTGTTTCAAATTTGTTTCTTTTTAAAAACATATTGTAGGATTCTGTTTTTTATTCTGTCAGCTATTCACTTTCATTTTATGTGAGAGTTTATACATTCATATTTATAGTTATGATTACTAGCCATGTATCCCTCTATTCTTTTGTTCTCTCTTTTCACGCTGTCCCTTTTAAAAAGTGTTTTGTTTCTGAACCCACCCCATCAACCTAGAATCCTTCTATTGCCCCTCTTCTCTTCTCTTCCCCCTTTCTCTTAGTTTTTTCTTCCCTCCCTTTTATGCAAACCCTATTTTTCTTCCCTCTGTCTTGTTTCACTTCATCATACAATAAGATAAATTTCTACATCCAACTGAATGAATATATTGTTACTTCTTTGAGTCAAAACTGATGAGATTAAGCTTTTGACAATGCTCATTCCCCCTTCATTTTTTTTTTTATGGAGTAGGTCTTTAGTGCCTGCTCAGTTTTTTTTTTTAATTTATCCCATTTTACCTTTCCTTTCCTCTTCTCCCCATACAATCTTTCCCCCACCCCTTAATGTTTTTTTTTTTCTCTTTGATTTCATCACATCAAAATCAATTCCTTCTAACCACCCAAATAAAAGATATGGATCTCAATAAGTGCAAGTATCATTTTCCCCTCTTGAGATTTAAAAAGTTTAATCTTCAAATAACACATTATTTTGTTTTTTAGTATTTTATTTTCCCAAGTCACATGTAAAAACACTTTTAATTTTTAAAACTTTAGTCCTTTTCTTGCTATCCTCTTCACTGCAGTCTCTCCCCCTTCTACCTACTTTTTGAATGCAAGCAATTCAATCTGTGGTCATGTAAAACATTTTCAAAATGGTCATGTTGTAACAGGAAACATGATTTTCCTACTTTGTCCTCCTCCTCACCAACAAAACCCATTAAAGATTAAAGTTTTTAAAAAGTGTGCTTCAATTTGCATACAGACACCATCCTTTCTAACTTTCTTTTTCTGGGTATAGATAGCATTTTTCATCATTAGTCCTTTGGAGTTTTCTTGAATCAATGTAATTCTGAAAATTCATATAATTCAGAGCTAATCATCTTACAATGTTGCTGTTATTTTTTACACAGTACATATCTCTTGGCATCAGTTCATGGAAGTCTTGCCAGATTTTTCTGAGAACATCCTGCAAATCATTTCTTACAGAAAAATATTATTCCATCACAATTATGTATCATAATCTATTCAGGTATTTTTCAGTTGATGGGCATCCCCTCCCTTTCCAATTCTTCACTCCCAGAAGAGTCACCACAAAAATTCATTTTACATATAGTTCCTTTTATTTTTCTTTTTTAAAATATCTTTTGGGATACAACCTCAGTAGTATTAGTGATAAGCCCTTTGGACATAGTTCCAAATTACAAAATGATTAAATAATTTCAAAATTGCACCAAAAGTATGTTAATGTCTCCTTTCCCACACATCCCTTCAACCTTTGTCTTTTTCCTTTTCTGTCCTATGAACCAATCTAATAGGTTTGTAGTGTATTTCATAATTGTTTTAATTTACATTTTCTCCAACAATAGTTAATTAGAGCATTTTTTCATGCTTGTAGATAGCTATGATTGCTTTAACTGAAAACTCTTCATCTATTTTGAGAATCAATTGGGAAATGGCTCTTAGTTTATAAACTTGACTCAATTCTCTATATTTTAAAGAAATGAGGACTAATTAGAGAAATTTGCTTCATTTTTTTTCACATTTACTCTTGATAACTGAAATTCCCTCCTGCTTATTCTATTCTCTATCATTTTATCCTATTCTGATTACACCATCTATAAATCGGCTTTCTCTTCTATCATTTCCCTCTTCTTATCCACTTCCCTCCTACTATCTTGTAGGGCAAAAAAGATTTTAATACCCAATTATATGCACATATATGTGTTTTATTCCCTCACTGAGACAATTCTGATGAGAATAAGTTTTGCTAGGTTTCCCTTATTCCCTCCCTTCTTCCTCCATTGTAAAGCTTTTTCTTGCATTTTTGATGTGTGATAAATTATCCCTTTCTAACACTTTGTTTTCCTTTCTCCTAATATGTACCTATCCCCCTTGTTAGTTTTATTTTTAGATATTATCTCTTCATATCTGTGATCTCTGTTTAAAGTGCTGTAATAATAACAAAATTTGTATGAGTTACAAGTATTCTATGTAGGAATTTAAACAGTTTTATCTTTTGAAGTGCTTTATTATTTTTCTTTCTTCTTAACCCTTTTAAGCTTCCCTAAAGTCTTGCATTTGAAAATGAATTTTTCTACTAACCACTGGTATTTTTTTTATTATTTCTTTTTATTCATTTATTTTCCAAAGACATACAATTACTGTTTTCAACATTCACCTTTTTTTAAACATTTTATTTGCAAACATATGCATGGGTAATTTTTCAACATTGACCCTTGCAAAACTTTGTGTTCTAATTTTTTTCCTTGTTCCCCCCACCCTCTCCCCTAGATGACAGGTAGTCCAATACCTGTTAACTATGTGAAAATATATGATAAATCCAATATATGTATCCATATTTATAAAGGTATTTTGCTTCACATGAAAACCGGATATAGAAAAAAAAAAAACCTGAAAAGGAAAACAAAATGCAAGCAAACCTCAACAGAAAACCATTGGAATTGGTTTGAATCATCTTATTGATGAAGAGAGCATGTCCTTCAGAACAGATCATTGTATAGTCTTGTTGCTGTGTATAATGATCTCCTGGTTCTGCTCATTTCACTTAGCATCAGCTCATGTGAGTCTCTACAGGCCTCTCTGAAATCTCCAGGCATTTCAGAATATCAGATTCCAGGCTTTTTGGTACTTTAATGTAGAAGTTGATAGGTCCTGACTCTTCCTAATTGTGGCACCTTGTTTCTGGTTGCTGTTAATATCTTTTCCTTGGTGTGATAGTTCTTAAATTTTACCACAATATCCTTTGGGGATTTAATTTTGCAGTCTCAGGAGGTGATCTGTGCATTTTTGATGGCTCTTTTACCTTCTAAAATAAATAAAAAGTTCTAAAGTATCAGTGCAGTTTTCTTTTAAGATTTCTTGTAAGATAGTGTCTAAGTTCTTTTTTTTTTTCTTTTTTCATCATGGCTTTCAGAAAGTCCAATAATCCTTGGATTGTCTCTCCTAGATTTATTTTCCAGGTCAGTTGTTTTTCCTAGAACATATTTCATATTTTCTTCAATTTTTTCATTTTTAAAAATTTTGTTTGATTCTTGAAGTCTTATTGAGTCATTCATTTCCATTTGTTCAATTCTAATTTTTAGTATATTATTTTCTTCAGTTACCTTTTTTAGCTCCTTTGTAATTGGCCAATTGAATTTTTTTGTTTATTGAATTCTTTTTCCATTTCAAAAAATATTGTTTTTCAGTGAATTGTTATCTTTTCCATATTTCTTTTGTAGGGCATTATTACTTTTTCCATTCCTTCTTGCAATGATCTCATTTCATTTCCCCATTTTTCTTCTAACTCTCTTTTAAAATTCTCTAATGCAATCTTCCAGGAAAGCCTTGTGAAATGGAGACCAGCTCATGTCTCCCTTTGTGGCTTCCTCTAGAGTTGCTTTGCCTTTAGAAACCTCAGGATATGAGGTCTGTTCTTCTCTCTATATATAAAAGCTGCCTATGGTGAGAATTCTTTTTTATTTTTTATTCATTTTTAAGACTTGAGGTGTGTGCAAAGCAAAGGAGTACAGCTGCTTTAATTTGCCCTGGGGCTGGTCTACTGATTGATTTCTGGTGCTGAGTAATTGAGACTAGTTGTTCTTCCCAGGCTCAGTGGTTTACAATTTACCTTTTATAAAAGGCAAATCTGCCAAACTACCTGTTTGCAACCAGGACAGTGGCCTAAGAGGCTCACAGAAGATTCCCAGGTACTTGGAAACTGCAAGGTTCTGACTCCTGGCCCCGGCTACTTGTCCTGGTCTCCCCTGTAGTCTGGGCTCAGCAAACTGCCCCACCTTGCCCATTTGAAACAGACCTGTTCTCAGGTTCTTCCAAGGTAATGTCTTCTAGGAATGTGTTGTACTCCAAGTATTTGTGGGTGATTTGACTACAAAACCAGTTTAGAGGCTTAAGCTGCTGTTGGTTTGAGAAAAGGTCAGAGAAGGTCACAGAGTCTGCTCTCTGCCATCTTGGCTCCATTCCCCCTCAACATTCACCATTGCCAAACCTTATGTTCCAAATTTTTCTCCCTTTCCTAGAGAGCAAGTAAGATGGTATAGGTTAAACATGGGCATATTTTCTACAAATATTTCCTTATTTATCATGTTGAGCAAGAAAAATCAGTTCAAAATAGAAAAATCATGAGAATGAAAAGAAAAAACAACAACAAGCAAAGAACAATAAAAAGAAGATGAAAATACTATGCATTGAACAACATTCAGTCTCTATATTTCTTTCTGTATTTGAATGGCTCTTTCCACCATGAATCTATTAGAATTCCCTTGAATCACCTCATTATTGAAAAAATTGAAGTAAAACCTAGGTGATTATTGTAAAATTTTATTGTTACTTTGTACAATGTTCTCTTGATTCTGCTCACTTTATTTACCCTCAGTTCATGTAAGTCTTTACAGGCTTTTCTGGAATCACCTTGTTTGTCATTTCTTAAGAATAATAATATTCCAATGCGTTCATATAACATATTGTATTCAGCTATTCTCCAACTGATGAGCATCCATTCAATTTTCGATTCCTTGTCACTACACAAACATATTTGTGCATATGTGGGGTTTTTTTGCCTTTTTTATGAACTCTTTGGGATACAGACCCAGTGGAGACAATGCTGGATCAAAGGGTATGTAGTTTTATAGCCTCTTGGGCATAGTTTCAAAATGCTTTTCTAAAATGATTGGATCAGTTCACAACTCCAACAACTGTAGAGGGCCACAGACAGTGGGGGGACACTGGGTGAGGCATAAGACCCTTCAGCCCAGAGGGAACCTCCTGACAATGTCTGGTTTGGCTCTCATCTCCCCTTGAGGTGTCTCACCCTTCTTGAGAAGTCAGACTACCTGTCTTCTACTTGAAGCAAGAAACTTTTTAAAAGTTGTCCTCTGCTTCAGGGCTTCAATGTTTACTGTCCTAATGTTTTGTGTATTTTTTTTGTCAAAGATATTTCTAGGGACCTGTAGGTTTTCAGTTCTTCCAAGGGAGCAAGATCTAAGAAGATCGAAGGAGAAGTATGTTTTCTTTTCTGCTATCCTGTGCTCTGGACTATGTGTGACCAAAAGCAGTTTTTTTCTGTCCTGGAACTGTGAGCAAGGTCCCTGCTCCACTACAATTCCAAATTTTGTTGTGATAATGTTCCTCCTCATCCTAGGACTGCCACCTAAGACTGCAAATAGAATCTAAGTATTAGCAAAGCACTAGACCTTCCTCATTTCTAGCATGGAGCCTCTCTGTAATTTTCTTGTGATCAGTTGTTTGACACTCTTATCATCTGTAGGCAGAGAAGTTCTACTGATGATTTAGGGGCTTCCAAAACCAAGACCTAGTTTGCTGTAGCTGAGGTTCTGCTGCTGAGACCTGTATTGAATTGTGCTCTATTCTCAATCAGACATTATAGACCTTTCCTGCTGACATTCCAAGCTGTCTTAGACTGGGAATTTTTTCCCATTCTATCTTTTTGTGGATTCTGATGCTCTAAAATGTGTTTATATTCATGATTTAAAGATACAAAATGTATTTAAATGGTTTCAGAGAGAATTAGAATGAGTCCCTGCTTTTACTCTAGCATCTTGGCTCAGTATTAATATTTGTTGCAGAGCATAGAACCAGATTAAATTGTAATTAGAAAATAGTTAAAATAATCACATAACCTAGATAAAGCTAACAAGTCATTTTTAAGCCCACATGCAACTTGCATGTACAACATACAGTTTAAAACTCTATTGAAGTTGACATCACCATTCAAAGACATACTAAAATTTCTGTGGCTTCTATGATCTCTATTTTGGTCATGTCTCAGAGTACAAATATAGGTAGAACCCATTATCCTGAAATTTATTACTATTCCTTCATCTAATTTCTACATAATATACCAGGTCAGCATTTGTAGTCATGATGACTTTTTTTTAATTTACGTATTTATGTATTTATTCATTTGTGTATTGAAATATTGTCTTGAAATGAAAAGATTAAGGGGTTCAAATTAGGAAATAATTTACTTAAAACCCTGCTTTAAATTGTACTAATTGCACTGTTCAAGTGCAGGAAAATAACATCTGCTGAGTTAAGGTTGATTTTTGTTATGTGCAAAATGTAGTTAATTCTTGCACTATACACTTTGATATTCTCAAGAAAAGCTTTCTAATGTCAAATATGTATAAATGCAATTATAATCTCTATTGCTTTCATTTAATATATATCACAGAAATATATTAAAGACATACATGTAGTTCATAGGTAAGGGAATTACTTTTATTGGGAACATATCAATCTCAGACAAGGAGAATCCAATTAATTGCCCCAGCTTTCTACTCTTGGAGCAGTACAAAGGAGAGGAAAAGAGAAATTAAAAAACAAAACAAAACAAAACAAAACAAAACTTTTACTTAAAAAAATAACTCATTCTAGTCCAATTTATATAAGTTCAAAATCACTGACATATTAATTAAATTATCCCCCAAATTGCTGGGGGAAAAATGATAGAGGATACTAATTTGGCTCCCGGTTTCCCAATCCAGTTATTTATCATCCTAATTCTCTGCTTGGATTTCTTACTTTCTTTCCCATTGTTCATTTCTCTAGAAAGTGATTGTTCCTTTTTGGTATGGCCACTATTAGGATCTGGATAACAGAGTAATCTGGGAATTATTTCTATGTAAATGAAAATAAAATTTCAATGCTTCTTTTGGAGAAGAAAAACTTTTCTGTTTTCTTACAGGATGAAGTTAGATTTTTTTTTTCAGTTCTACTTTTATATACATTCTAATATAATGGTCTTTCTGATGATTTGATATGTTGAGTCTGTGAATCTCTACTGAGATATAAATAATACTAAACAATCTACCTCTGTCCAGTATTCTCAAATCCCACAATCAGTACAACTACATAAGAATCTCAAGTTTATGTAAGGACAAGCTTTTATTTTATTTTTTGGGGGGGAATTGACTGTTCAGGAATACAGATTCTATATACAAAAACATTGTTATAAATCTAGTTTATATATAAAACACTGTTTCATCTAAAGGTTTTATTTTTGTTTGTATAATTTTGTGGAATGAGATGTGTATTAGATGGCGAATGAAAATTGGTATCTCTGGTGTGAAAGTTGCTAAACACCTCCTCTCCCTCTACTTTAGTCTTAGGTTGTAGCTTTTTCAAGTTAAATAATTTAGTTTCAGTATGGTAGCTGTCTGTGATGCTATTTTTGTCCTTGTTGAAGATGTAGAACAATGTTAATGAAAAATTCATGCTAAAAACATGAAAATGAGCACATAGTCCTCCCTCACTCCATTGATGACTGGAACTCATGAAAGCATAATTTATTATTACTCATGCAAGCATTCCATCATCGAATTAATATAAAATATTGTTAAATATTTTCTGGAAAGAAAAATTTACCTTCCACAAGTCCTTACAACTGACACTATAACTCTGATGAATACTGTGCATAGATTTTTGTCCTATTACTGGAATGACTCCTAGAATGATCAGTCAGCAAACATCATATTGATCATTCTGTGGCCCTTTTTGATGGCACTTGGATTATCAGATGCATTACCATCTTCCTGACAAAGGATCAGCCTATTACAGATGATTCTGGCAAGAATCTTTCCAACAATGACAAAGAGACAGAATCCATTGTGTTTATCACGTGACAACTTATTATCTCTATCTTTATAAAGATGGTCAATGGAGGAAGCCTTGAACTCCATGATAAACTCCTCTTGCCATATAACCTGGATAATTTAAATCAGAATTTAAAAATATTATTTTTAATTTATGAAATAGAAGAATTATTTTTTTGTTGAGGCAATTGGGGTTAAGTGACTTGACTGTGGTCACATAGCTAGGAAGTATTAAGTGACTGAGGCTAAATTTGAACTCAGGTCCCCCTGACTTCAGGACTGGTGTGTTATCCACTGCACTACATAGTTGCCCCAGAAAAAGCATTTTTATAACATTGTATAATTAAAAGATGATTGCATATGGAACTGTAAATCTACTTTGTAACTTGCTATTATTTTCAAATATACAAAAAAAAATCATTATGTAAATTTCTTTTTTTCTTCCCACCCACCCTAGAGACAGTTAATATTAAATACAAATAAATGTGTGTGTATGCACATAGACATTCATAAATATACATATGTACATGCATATATTTTATATGTGTAAGTTGTTTTATATATATATTTCTCAGTCAGTTTTTGTATGCATAATGAACCTTTACCTTGTAAATTTCAGTTAGAATCAACATTAAGTGCTTTGTCATATGAGAGGAGACTAATAGCATTCAAAAATTCATTTGGAAATTTGGTTATAAAGGGACTGACTTTAAACTGAGGTATAGAGTTAATGTCTTTGGCATTAGTTTATGACAATCTATTAACTATGAGAGTACTCCTCTCTAGTTTCTAGGCTTCATCAATAATCACTTTGGCTCTTACCAGCACTGAGTAGTATAGAGGTATCATAGATTTTAGGCCCATAAATAGCATTTAGGGCAACACAAAAGTGCTTGGATTGTTATTATAAACTTAAAACTGCATTTAATCTGCTTACTTACTGAGCGAAGAATTGTGTATATCTCTAAGCTTCTCTTGCACTTTACTTTTTTTTTTTTTTTTTTCCCCACGCTGAGGCAATTGGGTTTAAGTGACTTGCCCAGGGTCACACAGGTAGGAAGTGAACTATCCTGCTAATAAACCCTGAAAGTTCTTGTGTTTTTCATTTATCAACTTCTAAATTTCCACTTCATTTCCATTGAAACAATCCTGATTTTTGTGAGTATTCTGCCCCAGATAAGTAAATGGGATGATATACACTATATTTCTGAAAACTCACTGGCCATGTAGTTCAAATGCCAAATAAACATTAGCCTAAAAGACTGTTTTATGGACAACTTGCACAAGGTAAACACTCATTTGGAGGTCAGAAGAAGTGATACAAAGACACTTTTAAGATATTTTTGAAGATTTTTTAACTGATTGTGAAACACTGGAGATACTGGCTTAGAACTGCCCAGCTTAGTGTGCCTCCATCAAATCAAAAAGGAAAGCAGGAAGACATGAAGGAAGAAAGGAAGAGAGGAAGGGAGAAAGGGAGGGAGGAAAGCAAGAAGGAAGGAAAGGTATGAAGAAGAAAGGAAGGAAAAAAAGAGTGAAGATGGAAGAAAAGAAGGAAGGAAGGGAGGGAAGGAGGAAAGGAGAAAAGAAAGAAGGAAAGAAAAAGGAAAGAAAGGAGGGAGGGCAAAAGGGAGAAAGGAAAGAAAAAAGGAAGGAAGGGGGAGGGAAGGCTAAAGAAAAGAAGGAAGGAAGGCTCAGTAAGAGAAGCCTGCCCAGTCACCAAATAATGAATTTTTTAAAAACAAAATTAAACTCATAAAGGCCACATACATCCTAAGACATAGAAGCATTTCAGTCTACATCATTTAAGGCAATTCCTGCACTCACTGATGAAATCAAGATTGGGTTAATTCATATGTACTGTCTAAATTCTTTTCTAAATGTAAAATGAAATTGTGAAAAGTGTGCAGTTCACAGGATTAAGAATATATATTTAAAATAAAGATAAACATATTGCAGGTATTACCAAAAATGTATTAGCAAAAGGATACCTGCTTTTAAAAATGTGATGACCATTGGAAATATTAATGGAATTGCATGTCTTGTTTGACTGAAAATAAATCTGCACATACACATATAACACATGCATAATATAATTGTCATAATTTTTGTATATTTTACAATTTGTCATATAAAATCTGAAACTTATTATTTAGAATAAGAAATTAGGTTCAAATGGAGGAAAAATAACCAAGAGTAAAACATTCAAAAAGAGAATGTAAAACAATACATAGGTTTTTTTTTTGTTTGTTTGTTTTATTGTTTTTTTTTTTCCCAAAAGTCACCACAACTCTTATTTGAATGTGTCTTGGAGAAAATATTTGAATAAATATATTGGTAAGTATTTAGTGACTTCTCAGTTTATTTTATTTTACATTTCAACTTATTTTATTTAAGTTTACAAATGATACTCCATGGAGAAATTTGATATTGATTTAAATGATAAGCAGAGAAGATCCATTTGTCTCCTTTAAAAATTAGAGGTGATAACTACTTACTTTTTCTTTATGATACTTGTCTCACATTGGATTTTGTTCCATTTATCCATTATCATAATCTCATCTTTTCAATTTAAAATTTCCAAATGATCTTATGTAACCTCTGAAGGCCAGGTAAACCTTTATTTGTTAAAGGAAAAAAAGGGTGGGGGGGGAGAAGGCTGCATGGAGAGGTTTAATTTTAATAATACTTAACATTTGTCTTTCTCTAAGGGAGGATATGAAGCTTAATTAGTTAACATTTGTAATTTGAACTCAGCCTGAAGATATTAAAGGAACCAAATGACCTAGTTGTTTCCCCTCCACACATGAACTTGTATCTTAATTTTCTAATTTCAACTCAATAACGTCAAGGTAAAGAGCTGACTTGCTTATTAATTGAATGCTAAAATAATTGATGTATTTCCAAGGCAGAAAAGTACATGTAGAGTTACCAATTTATTGAGAAGACTGATTTCATTCAGAGGAATATTCACTAAAATATAGATAAAATAAATGCATAGGTAATGCATTTATTAGATAGATAGATAGATAGATAGATAGATAGATAGATAGATAGATAAATACATATGCATATATGTAAGTATATATAATTAAATATATATAGTAATAATTATGTAGTATTTAGATAACAATTTTTTCAAAGAGTATAACTAACAAAATGGTCTATTGTATGCAATCTGCCACAATATAGTTTCCTATCTGAAATTTTATCCATTATCTCCCAAACTGTTCAGCTCAGCCTGTGATTAGGGAAATACAATTATTTTCTTTATGATTTAAAACACTCATGTTATTGCACAGTTAATACTAGCAAACAAAAAAATCAAACTCTTCTATAATCCAATAACAGAAAAACATTGACTCATTCTTAATTTCTGAAACACTTTCCATTGCATTAAGTCTTATTGATGCCATTTATTTTTGTACCACAGTTATTTCCCAATATTATTTAAACTGTGCACTGATTTTTCTATTTGAACAAAGAAAAAGACAAAACAAATTGCTACCAAAATTGATAGCACCCTTATATTGCATACCTACAAATCTACCCTTTCTGAGAATAAGCTTGGTCTTTGCAATTAATAAAAATTATGATTCCATTTTGTTTCAGTTTATATTACCATGGTTGTTATGTATGCAGTTTTGCTGATTTTGTTCACATATTTTTTATACATCATTTTATACAGTTCTCCATTTCAATTAGTTTACACAAACTCATGCCAAGAGCTTGAGGAGCCAATAATCTTACTGTCAATTTTTTGACTATAAATTCTATTGACAGTAGCAGAATAATTTTTAGTAAACAATTAAATAATTTGGACATAGCCTTGAAACTGTTAATGTCTTGCTGAGACCTTCATGATCAATAACAGAATTGTTTATCACCAAGTTGTTTTGGGGTCTTGCGTAGTTTGGGCTCAATCAACAGACTGATTTATGTGGTATTATAGTTTACAACAAAACAAAATAAAATTGAGAGTTTAATAGAGGGAATATAAATCAATCAAATTCACATTGCAATAGAAATTGTACAGTAACAGAGTAATTTTTAATGAATGCTTCCCTTACTCTATCACTAATGTGCTTTTATAACTGCATGAAACTCATTCAAAAATATCCAGAAAGTTTGGAAAACTTAAAGAAAGATTGCCATCAACCTTAGTGGTTTGCTTTGTTTGCTTTACCATAGACATAGGCCAATGCTGCTTTAATTTTACTATTTTTCCCTGTCAGATCATTACAACCAATCAACTCTGAATAAATCTGACTATTATAATCCGTGCCATATTTCTCCATCATCTCCAGAAGAAAAGCATCAGATACATTATATAAAGCTTTAATAAAGTGTAGTTGTTATATTTATAATATGCCAACTAGTTAGATACTATATCAACAAAAGAAATTAGATTAACATAGCAGGAACTGTTTTCTTTATAATCAATATTGCCCCCCTCCCCTTTTTTTGCATGTTCATTACCTATCTATCATCATGATCTATTGTAGATTTTTTTCTCAGGAATTAGGTTCAAACTCATTGGCCTACAGACTATATATATATATTGTTTGTTCTTTGTCCTTTTTTGAAATTTAAAGTGATGTTTGATCTTTAGTATTTTGCTACTCCTATTTTCACAGTGTTTCAAATAATTATTATTATGTGTCATAATAAAAACAAAACCAAAAATAAAATCTATATTTTTTTTCAGTATAGGGTGCTGTTCATCTAAGCCAGTTGACTCAAGTTTCCTTAGATGCTTTATATAGCCTAACATGTTTAGTGTATCAACTCATTAATATTAATTTTTGTTCTTTCCAATGCTAAACCCATTCTATTTAATTGGTAGAGAATAATGGGGGGCAGTCTCATGATAAGAATTGAGGTAGGCAGCACCATAAATAGAATGCTGGATTACAGTCAGGAAGATCCAGTCTCAGACCCTGATTTTAGGCCACTCACTTAATCATTTCCCCCCCCCCCCAGCATCCTCATTGATAAAATGGGGGATAATAATAACATTTATCACCCAAGGTTGTTGTTAGGATCACATAAAATAATAACTCTAAGGAGTGTAGTATAGTAACTGACACATAGTCATTGCTACATAAATATTACCTACAATAATAATAATAATCACTTTTATAATTTAATAATCATTATAATTAACATATCAGTGTGGTGTATAATAGTACCAAAATAATATATGTAATTATGGTGATATGTTGATAATTATGCTAATATCATTATTTAGAATAAATATACTCAGTTAAGAGTAAATCCATAATAATAATTGTGACTCCAAGTAGAGGTGATATATTTTCTTTAATTCTTCATTTTATTAAAATTTTAATAATGACAACAATAAAACATATAATGCTTAGTGTTTATTTTTCCTTTCTCTATCATTAGTTTGAATTGCCTACTATAACTCATTTTGAACTTTATCTCTCTTACAATTATTTTATAGTATTACATTATATTTATCCTTTGCAGCCTAAGGTTTTCTTTTTCATTGTCTTTACATATTTGTTAATCTAAAGTGATAAGTCTCTTTTTGTAAATTTATTGTTATCCTCAAACAGATTATATTTTAAGTCTTCCCATTGGACTCATTTCAAATTTTGTCTTCAGAATGTCGTTCTTGGGCATCTCCCATGTATTTTTTCCCAAATCCAGGATGCATGACCAATATCATCCATGCAATTTTGTTGCTGAATGATAACCCACATGAAAATGATTCTTTTATATTTTTAAAAACCAAGGAAATCATGACTAAGAATGTAGACCAGGTGTTTGAGGCACAAGGGACAAAGACCACATCTTCAAATATATATTTAGTCCTCTTCATATTTTCATAAGTGCACCTAACCATTCCTCCTGCTAGTCTAAAGATTGTATTCTTGACTCATGGTTGTAATAATCCTCACTCCATGGCTACATAAATATTGTCTTTTAATGATTGCAAAGTGATCTATATCTATATCGATATGGAATAGATGTATGTGTATATTCTCTCTCACACACACATGCACACATACATACACACACATACACCAATCTTAGAAAGTAAGTGGAATTATGGTTTCTATTTTACTGATGAAGAAACTGAAACTGAACTTAAGGGACTTGAATATGGCTCTTCCTGACACACTGATATTCATTTCCTTTCCTTTTGAATGTTACTCAACAAAACTTCTACATATTAATAACAAAAATATTGATTTTTTAAAAATGTCTTTTGGAGTATTGTATTATGAGATTAAATTAAGTTCATATCCAATACAAGACTTTGAATTTATTCTATGCTTTTGTACTAGTGTTGATTGTATAAAGCTTTCTTAGAGACATCTCTGGTATGTTCTTACTTTTTCATCCTGGAAAACAGATGACCTTGAAAGGGTAAATTCTGTGGATTCTGTGGGAAAATGACAATGAGGATTGTGAAGATTTAAATTGATAAAGAACCATTTTTTGCATTATGACAAAGACAAGTTTATGCATTAAAATCTCATTAATTTGTAAAAATATCATATGGATAAGATCTCAAAGCTTTTTAATGAAATGATATTAAAATAACTGAGTTTTTCATTTAAATTTTATAGATATATGTTATTTTCATATTTTTATTCCACTAGGAACTGATTAACAGGTACTGATGACAAGCCCTTTTTGCTGAATTATTATACCATGATATAAAAGCAAGTTTTAGAGTATTATCTGGTTATTTCAGCACCAATTACAAAAATTTTATTAGTCATAATTATAAAACATAATTCTATAGAAGTTGGTAATTATGATTGTATATGTGTGATGGAAACTATATATAGATAAAATAATATATGAAGAATCTCATATTCTTCAATGAAAATCAGTTAATACTCTCCAACATCTTAGAAAAATACTATGTTAGAAGTTATTAGCATCATAAAAGGAAAGTCTTTTGGATGAGTCTTTGTGCTCCTCAATGGAAATTTATGACACCATTGAAAAATCTTGTTCGGGTTTTCTGTGTCAGACTGAATTCTGTTGGGAGTAAACAGAAAGAGTGAATGACTTAGACATTTCTCAATCATCTTTAAAATGGGTCATGAAGCTATTTTAAATAGGACATGTCAAATTGAAATAATAGGAACCACATTATGCCTAAGTCACTTTATACCATCTGTTTAATGAATTGCTTTAAGGAAGGTCAGTAAGTCACAGTATGCTATCTGCAATTTAGCTGTGAGTTTGCAAAAATTAATTCGTTAATTAATTTTTCCCATTAAATTGAAATTTGGATAACTAAATTGAGCTACATGAAAAAAAATCAACATATTGAGTGTTTGAAGAATTATGTCAGGATTCGTATACATAGACATGCAATTTATCTTATTAGCCCTGGATAACATGAATATATAGGTCATAATTTTGTATTGATTAATAAATTCATAACCAGTTATTTTCTTTAGTTAATATATAGTCAACTTCATTTTCTAAAAAAAGATATCGAACTGATTATATCTTTTTAAATTTCACTTTTACAAAAAACTATTTAAGAAAGACTAGCATAAAGCTTCTATAGACATTTATACATAGGCCTACAAGCCTTCCACATATTCATCCATCCTGAACAATATTTTTCAAAAGGCATTTGTGGTTTCTGGTCAGCCTCTAAATTTAATTAAAATAATTAAAAAGCACTTGACATATTATATCATTTGATCTTCACAACAAACCTAAGAGGTAGATGCTATTATTAAACACATATTATAGTTGAGGAAATTGAAACCAAGAGAAGTTAAATTATGTCCCAGGGTCAAAAAGCTAATACATGATCAAGACAGATTTGAACTCAACCCTTCATGGTTGAGTGCTAAGTGCATCTCTCTATCCTAGAAATATTATGGAGTTAAAAACTAAATATATTTTTTGACAGGTTTCCAACCACTATTTAACATGATTAGAGAAATAGTATGGTGGATTGGGTATTGCTTTCAGCTTGAGACAAACATATTGGTTTATATGTTTTATAATGCTTTTTTAAAAAATAAGGATACTGGGGGGCGGAGCCAAGATGGCACAGTGAAAAGGTGACTCGCTGCGTCCTCCTCCAATCTTCTCTCAAATCAACAATAAAATAAGCCTCTGAACTAATCTTCAAGTCAACGAACTCAGAAATATTTGGACACTGCTTGCTGATATATCTGAAAAACTTCACATCAGGTTTGTCTAACTCAGAGAGATAAACAGAGGACTCCGATGTAGGCCGGAAGTGAGGGTGGGAATCAGCTCAGCTCATCCTGGCAGAAATTATAAACTCCAAACTCCAAATTCCAAACACCTGGAGTTTATCTGAGGTACTCAGGACACTCTGCCCTGATTGGGGGCAGGTGTTGTGGCAGACTTGCCTTGTTTAAGGAGTAATTCAGGCTTAGTCCTAGCCCCCACCGGCCCAGCACCTTAAGTTAATTTGCCTAAAGGGCCTAAAACCAGATATTCCAAAGTGCAAAGGAACTTGGATTACAGCCAAGAATAACCTATCCAGCTAGAATGAGCATTATCCTCCAAGGAAAAAGATGGTCATTCAATGATATAGGTGAATTTCACCTATTTTAATGAAAAAAACAAGATCTGAACAAAAAAATTGATATCCAAACACAGAACTCAAGAGATGCATAAAAAGGTAAAAAGGAAAGACCTCTTGAGAATTTTATTTCTACTAGGGGGATACTTAAAGTTTGGGGATATAATTAACTAGATATTACTTTCATAATATGAAAAAGAGAACTAGAGGGGGAAAGGTTGTCATACTGGGGAAAAGAGGGGAAAAGTGGTAAAATAAGATCTAAAAAAAAAGAAGGTAAAAACAAGGTAAAATCCCTTGAAGAGGCAAAGAAAACCTCATATAATTGAGAGAAAGAGGGGAGGGAGATGAGCACTGTGTAAATCTTACTCTCATCAGGTTGGCCTCTAAAAGTGTATATCAGACACATGATTTCACATAGAAACTTGTCTGTTGCTAGAGGGAAGTGGGAGGGAAAGGAGGAAAAGTAAGGGATGAACTAATAGAAGGGAAAATAGAAGAATCAGGGGAAAGGAGTAAAAACAGGGGGAGGGGATCTAAAGGGTGGTGGATTGTTTGGGAGAGGGGGTCATCAAAAGCAAAGTACTGAGGAGGGGGGAAGGGAGAAAGGGGAAAGGAAAGGGGAAAACATAACTTGGGTAAACAAGATGGCAGGAAATAAAGAATTAGTTATTCTAACTGTGAATGTGAATGGGATGAATTCTCCCATAAAGTGGAAGCGGGTATCAAACTGGATTAAAAACCAGAATCCCACAATATGTTGTCTACAAGAAACATATCTAAAACATAGTGATGCATATAGGATGAAGGTAAAAGGCTGGAGCAGAAAATATTATGCTTCAAGTGAACACAAAAAAGCAGGAGGAGCAATCCTTATCTCAGATTAAGTAAAAGCCAAGATAGATCTAATCAAAAGAGATAAGGAAAGAAACGATATTTTATTAAAGGGTACCATAGAAAATGTAGCAATATCTATACTAAATATATATGCACCAATTGCAATAGCACACAAATTCCTAGGGGAGAAATTAAGAGAGATGAAAGAAGAAATAGACAGCCAAACTATACTAGTGGGGGATCTCAACCTTGCTCTCTCAGAATTAGATAAATGAAACCACAAAATAAACAAGAAAGAAACTAGGGAGATAAACCAATTGTTAGAAAAGTTAGGTATGATAGATCTATGGAGAAAGTTGAATGGAGACAGTAGGGAGTTTACTTTTTTCTCAGCCGTCCATGAAACCTATAAAAAAATTGACCATGTGTTAGGGCATAAAAACCTCAAAATCAAATGCAGAAAGGCAGAAATAGTAAATGCATCCTTTTCAGATCATGATGCAATAAAAATCACATGCAATATAAGGCCAAAAGAAAATAAACCAAAAGTTAATTGGAAATTAAATAATCTAATACTGAAGAATGAATGGGTGAAAGAGCAAATCATAGACACAATTAATAATTTCATCCAGGAGAATGACAATAATGAGACAACATACCAAAATTTGTGGGATACGTCCAAAGCGGTTATAAGGGGCAATTTTATATCTCTAGATGCTTACTTGCATAAAATAGAGAAAGAAAAGATCAATGAATAAGGCTTATTATTAAAAAAATAAAAAGTAGAAAAAGAACAAATTAAACACCCTCAATTAAATACCAAACTGGAAATTCTAAAAATAAAAAGAGAAATTAATAAAATTGAAAATAAGAACATTATTGAGTTAATAAATAAAACTAAGAGTTACTTCTATGAAAAAACCAACAAAATACATAAGCCTTTAGTTCATTTGATCAGAAAAAGGAAATAGGAAAATCAAATTGTTAGTCTCAAGAATGATAAGGGAGAACTTTTCTCCAATGAAGAGGAAATTAGAGCAATAATTAGGAGTTACTTTGCCCAACTTTATGCCAGTAAGTTTGATAATCTAAATGAAATGGAGGAATATCTACAAAAATATAGATTGCCCAGGTTAACAGAAGAGGATATAAATTATTTAAATAGCCCCATATTAGAAAAAGAAATAGAACAAGCTATTAACCAACTCCCTAAGAAAAAATCTCCAGGGCCAGATGGATTTACATGTGAATTCTACCAAACATTCAAAAAACAATTAATTCCAATACTACACAAACTATTTGAGAAAATAGGGACAGAAGGTATACTGCCAAAATCGTTGTATGAGACCAATATGGTGCTCATAGCTAAAACAGGTAGGGTGAAAACAGAGAAAGAAAACTATAGACCGATTTCCCTAATGAATATTGATGCAAAAATTTTAAATAAGATATTAACAATGAGATTACAGAAAGTCATCCCCAGGATGGTACACTATGACCAAGTAGGATTTATACCAGGGATGCACGGCTGGTTCAATATTGGGAAAACTATCAGCATAATTAATTATATTAACCAAATTAACAAAAACCATATGATTATCTCAATAGATGCAGAAAAAGCATTTGATAAAATCCAACACCCTTTCCTATTAAAAAAACTAGAGAGTATAGGAATAAATGGGCTTTCCCATAAATGATCAGTAGCATCTATTTAAAACCATCAGCAAGCATCACATGTAATGGAGACAAACTAAAACCATTCTCAATAAGATCAGGAGTGAAACAAGGCTGCCCACTGTCACCATTACTATTTAATATTGTATTAGAAATGTTGGCTTTAGCAATAAGAGAAGACAAAGAGATAAAAGGAATCAGAGTAGGTAATGAAGAAACCAAATTATCTCTCTTTACAGATGACATGATGGTATACTTAGAGAACCCTAGAGACTCAACGAAAAAACTACTAGAAACAATTCACAACTTTAGCAAAGTGGCAGGATTCAAAATTAATCCACATAAATCATCAGCATTTTTATATATTACCAACAAAGTTCAGCAGCAAGAGATACAAAAAGAAATTCCATTCCAAATAACAGATGATAGGATAAAATATTTGGGAATCTATCTGCCAAGGAAAAGTCAGAAACTATACGAACTAAATTATGAAACACTTTCCACACAAATAAAATCAGACCTAATCAATTGGAAAAACATTAAGTGCTCATCGGTAGGCAGAGCGAATATAATAAAAATGACAATACTAACCAAACTAATCTACTTACTTAGTGCCATACCAATCAAACTCCCAAGAAATTATTTTACAGATCTAGAAAAAATAGAAACAAAGTTCATTTGGAAGAACAAAAGGTCAAGGATTTCAAAGGGATTAATGAAAAAAAAAAAAGGCAGATGAAGGTGGTCTTGCTCTACCAGATCTAAAACTGTATTATAAAGCAGTGGTCATCAAAACCGTTTGGTACTCGCTAAGAAATAGAACAGTCGATCAGTGGCACAGGATAGGTTATCAGGATAATCTAGGCAATAACCTTAACAATCTAGTGTTCGATAAACCCAAAGACCCCAGCTTTTGGGATAAATACTCACTATTTGGCAAAAAATGCTGGGAAAATTGGAAACTAGTGTGGAAGTAATTAGGGCTTGACCCATACCTATCACCACATACCAAGATAAGATCTAAATGGGTTCATGATCTAGATATAAAGAGGGACTTTGCAAGCAAGTTAGAGGAACGTAATATAGTTTATCTCTCAGACCTGTGGAGATGGAATAAATTTATGTCCAAAGAAGACCTGGAACTCCTAATTGAACACCAGATGGATAATTTTGATTATCTTACGTTAAAAAGTTTCTGTACAAACAAAACAAATGCAGACAAGATTAGCAGGGAAGCATCAAATTGGGAAATCATCTTTACATTTAATGGTTCTGATAAAGGCCTCATTTCTAAAATTTATAGAGAATTGTCTCATATATATAAGAATTCAAGCCACTCTTCAATAGATAAGTGGTCAAGGGATATGAACAGACAATTTTCAGATGATGAAATTAAAACTATGTATAATCATATGAAAAGGTGCTCCAAATCACTATTGATCAGAGAAATGCAAATTAAGACAACTCTGAGGTACCACTACATATCTGTCAGATTGGCTAAAATGACAGGAAAAGATAACTATGAATGTTGGAGCGGATTTGGGAAGACTGAGACACTGATGCATTGTTGGTGGAACTGTGAATGGATCCAACCATTCTGGAGAGCAATTTGGAGCTATGCTCAAAAAGTTGTCAAACTGTGCATACCCTTTGACCCAGCAGTGTTTCGACTGGGCCTATATCCCAAAGAGATCTTAGAAGAGGGAAAGGGACCCACATGTGCAAGAATGTTTGTGGCGGCCCTTTTTGTAGTGGCTAGAAACTGGAAACTGAAGGGATGCCCATCAATTGGAGAGTGGCTGAATAAATTATGGCATATCAATGTTATGGAATATTATTGCTCTGTGAGAAACGACCAGCAGGACGATTTTAGAGAGGCCTGGAGAGACTTGCATGAACTGATGCTGAGTGAAACGAGCAGAACCAGGAGATCATCATACACAGCAACAACAGTATGACATGATGATCAATTCTGATGGACATGGCTCGCTGCAACAAAGAATTGTCTCAAACCAGTTCCAATTGTTCACTGAAGAAAACCATATACACCCAGAGAGAGGGATATGAAATATGGACCACAACGTAACATTTTCATGATCTCTATTGACATTTGCTTGCACTGTGTTGCCTTTCTCTGATTCTTTTTTTTTCTTGTAGATAGGATTTTTCTTGCATAACTTGTCAAGTGTAGTGGACTTCCTGCCATCTAGGGGAGGGGAGGGGACTGGGGGTAAAATTTGTAATGGAAAGCTTTGTAAAGATCAATGCTGGGGAACTACCCATACATATGTTATACAAATAAAAAGCTTTGATTAAAAATGAATAAAAAATAAAAAATAATAATAAAAAATAATGATACTGAGAAATAGTAAGGATTACTGCACTGAGAAATGACCTTTTGTTCAGTCACATGTAGATTCAATGCCCCTCTCTGACAAATTAGGTAAAAGATTAGAAAGGAAGTCATTTAACCTCTCAATTCCACATGCACTGCTGTAAGACCATAAATTATAGAGGAATTGTTAATCTTTATCTGGGTCAGGGATTCTTAGCTTGGGAGCTTCTTTATGCTAATGAAATCATTGTGTAAATTGAAGGGTGAAAAATAGTGTATGTGTATATACTTATATATCTTCATCTATATCTCTATCATACATCTATACATTTTATACACCTATAATACTTATATGCCTATGTTTATCACTATCATGTTATATGTTATATTTTGTATATACACTCACACACAATTTGTAAAGCCATCATAATATTTTTACAAATACAGACACAAATGTGAGAATTTGAAAATGACTGTAAATAACATACTCAGGAGAGTAGCTTGTTTTGTATTATACACAATAAGAATTGCTACTGAAGAGGACACATAGCTTGTGGTATACTTTTATAATATTTCAAGGAAGGTAAAATTCCAAAAAGGAATAAAAAGATGATGATTTCAAAAAAGTGACTGGAAAGACATTAACAAATATCAATTTTTTGTAATTTTTCTCCTAAATCTTAAATTGAATGAATATATTTTTGTAAACATTAAAGATACCTTTGATAAAAATATGAAAGAAAAAAAAAAACAAGATTTTTTTAGATAACTTTTTATGAAGGACAAAACTTTGAGGTCTTACAATTTGCTGATGGCTACAGAAAAGCCAATAGGTTTTTTTGGTTTAAAAAAACTGACAAAGAGCTAACCTTTAACATGATGTCTTCCAGGAATATATTAAAATTAAATAAGACCAATTACTGGACAGATGTGGACATGAAATAATTGTGCTCAGTAATTCACTGAGAATGCCATATACTGAAGTATAAATCAGAAGTGTATACCTGGGTTGTTCCATTCCAGCATGGGAGATTCCTTATCCAAAATCTAAACAAGAGATTTCCTTATTTTTTCAAAGATGGTATATATGTTTATAATTAATGATGCTAAAGTAATGTTTTATCAAGTCCGAGGATACTCTAAAAGCTTCTTTTGTATAAGCCTCAGAAATGTGAAAAAGACATAACTAATAAAGTTAGAGCCTATATTTATATTATCTCTATATCTGTATGCACATATACATACATACATGCATGCATGCATTACTCAAACTACAACACATATTTGGATAGATAGCTCATAAAATTAATGCATTAATCCACATGCCTTGGAAAGGCAGCACAGGGAAACAATGATGTAGGTCAAGTTGATATCAAGTTTAGTTTCATTTAAGAAATGGTAGTGTTGGGGTGGAGCCAAGATGGCGAACAGCAAACAGCTTTCTCTGTGAACTCCTGGGACCTTCCCTCAAACCCAAAGTGAGCCTTCGAACTGGTTTTTGAGTGAGGACTCCGCCAAACATGTGGACTACAACGCACTTATATCAAAAATCTACCTTGAAAGAACTCCAGAGAAGGTTAGCCTCAGGGGAAATCAGCCCCTGGTCACAATCAGACTCCAGCCGGGCGGAAGTCAGGGCTTGCGAATGGAGGGGCAGATTTTAGGCACCCAGGAAGCCCCTGGGAGACGCCTGGGCCACTTTGCTCTGCTTGCGGGCAGGTGCTTTGGCAGATCTGCCTTTGTTAAAGGTGGATCGAGAGCAGCTGAAAACATGGTCATAGTGCGAATCTAGCCCGACCAGCCTCAGACCGGAAGTCAACTCGGCAAACTGCCCCAGGGCAAATACAAATTGTTGCAGTTTTCTCTGCTTTTGACCAATATCCCAACTTTAAATCATGAGCAAGAAGCAGAAGAGAGCTCTCACCGTAGAAAGCTTTTACAGAGAAAAAATAGAACAGTCCCCAGATCCTGACATTATGAAAACCATCCCAGATGAAGCCACAAAGGCAGACTTAAGTTGGTATCCCTTTCAGAAGGCTTACCTGGATGATTGCATTAAGAATCTCAAAAGAGAGCTAGAAGAAGAATGGGGAAATAAATTGAGATCAGGGAAACAGAAATATCAAAAACTGGAAAATAGGAGTGGTGAATTGGAAAAAGAAAACAATTCAGTGAAAAACAAAATTGGTGAATTGGAAAAAATCACCAATTCACTGAAAAACAAAATTGGTGAATTGGAAAAGACAACAATTCAATGAAAAATAAAACTGGCAAAATGGAAAAA
>JAJPUD010018104.1:0-29531 GCA_023553655.1 Myrmecobius fasciatus
TTCTTGTCATATTTGTAAATTGGATAGGGGTGAAGTAGTACCTCAGAGTTGTTTTAATAAGCATTTTTCTAATCAATAGCAACCTAAATTATTTTTAATAAGACTATAAATGGCTTTAAGTTATTCAGTAATATTCCTGGGAGTTTTTCTTCAGGATTTTCTTTCAGGAGCTTTTTTGCATCTCTTTGGGCAATTTTCTTTTATTATTTCTTGAAATAAGATATCTAGGCTTTTTATTAGGTAATCGTATATTCTTCTCCATTATCTATTTTCCATGTTGGTTCTTTTAAAATGTCTAGTATTTCACATTTTTCTATATTTTTTATTGTTTTTTTCTCATGTAGTCATTTGCTTCTAGATCTCCATTTATAATTTTTAAGGAATAATTTTGTTCATTGAGTAAACTTCAGTACTTCCCCTTCTCCCATTTAATCTATTCTGCTTCTTAAGGGTTTTTTTTTTCTTTTATGATTTTATGGCTCTTTTCTCATATGGCTAATTCTTATTTTTTAAGTTGTTATTTTCTACAGAATTCTTTTTTGGAATTTGAAATAAGCAATAATTTTCTTTTTTCTTTTCTTTTCTTTCTTTCTTTTTTTTTTTTTTTGCTTTTTGCTGAGGCAATTGGGGTTAAGTGACTTGCTCAGGGTCACACAGCTAGGGAATGTTAAGTGTCTGACACCAGATTTGAACTCAGGTCTTCCTGACTTCAGGGCTGGTGCTCTATCCACTGCGCCACCTAGCTGCCCCAATAATTTTCTTTTCATAATTTCCTTGTATCATTTGATAAACTCCAACACACATTTCAATTAAAACACTAGAGAGCATAGGAATAAATATAGTCTTCCTCAAAACGATCAGTAGCATCTATCTAAAACTATGAGTAAACATCATATGTAATGAAGACAAACTAGAACCATTCCCAATTAAAATCAAGGGTGAAACAATGTTTCCCACTGTCACCATTATTATTCAATATTGTATTAGAAATGTTAGTTTTGGCAATTAGAAGAAAAAGAGATTAAAGGAATTAGAGTAGGTAATGAGAAAACCAAATTATCACTCTTTGCTAAAAATATGATCATGTACTTAGAGAATCCTAGAGAATCAACTAAAACCTACCAGAAACAATTCACAACTTTAGCAAATTTGCAGGATACAAAATAAATCCGTATAAATCATTAGTATTCTTATATGTTACCAATAAAATCCAGCAGCAAGAGATACAATAGAAATTCCATTTAAAATAACTGTAACTATATAAAATATCTGGGAGTCTATTGGTCAAAGCAAAGTCAGGAACTATTTGAACACAACTACAAAACACTTTCCACAAAATAAACTCAGATCTAATCAATTGGAAAAATATCAAGTGCTCAAGGGTAGTCTAAGTAAATATAACAAAAATGACAATACTACCTAAATCAATCTATTTATTTAGTGCCATACCTATCAAACTCCCAAGAAATTATTTTACAGATCTAGAAAAAAAATAATAACAATGTTCATCTGGAAGAACAAAAGGAGTATTTCAAAGGAATTAATGAATAAAAAGCCAAAGTACATGACCTAGCTGTGCCAGACATAAAAGTATATTATAAACAGTGTTCATCAAAACCATTTGGTAATGGCTAAGAAAAATAGTTGTTGATCAATGGAATAGGTTAAATTTACAGGACCCCAGCTTTTGGGATAAAAAAAAAATCACTATTTGACAACTGCTGGAAAAATTGGAAGCTCGTGAGACAGAAAGTAGGCATTGACCCATAACTTACACTTCGCACCAATATAAGGTCAAAATGGTTTAGACAAAAAGAGTGATATTATATGCAAATTAGAAGAAGATAGGATAGTTTACCTTTCAGATCTATGGAGAAGGAAGGAATTTGTGACCAAAGAAAAACTGGAGTTCATTGTTGAACACCAAATAGATAATTTTTATTATATTATGTTAAAAAAGGTTTTGTACTAACAAAACTAATGCAGATGAGATTAGAAGGGAAGCAACAAACTGGGAAAACATGTTTACATTCAAAGGTTCTGGTAAAGACTTCATTTCTAAAATATATAGAGAATTGACTCAAATTCATACAAATTAAAGCCATTCTCCAACTGATAAATGGTCAAAAGATATGAACAGATAATTTTCAGATGAAGAAATTGCAACCATTTTTCAATCATATGAAAAAGTGCTTTAAATCACTATTTATCAGAGAAATGCAAATGAAGACAACTCTGAAGTATCAGTACACACCTCTCAGTTTGGCTAAGATGGACAAGAAAAATAATGACAAATTTAAAGGGGATGTAGGAAAACTGGGATACTAATGCATTGTTGGAATTGTGAATATATCAAACCATTCTGGAAAGCAATTTGGAACTATGTTCATATGATGCTAAGTGAAATGAGCAGAACCAAAAGATCATTGTACATGGCAACAGCAATATTATATGACAATCAATACTGATGGGTGTGACTCCTTCCAACAATAAGATGATTGAGGATAGTTCCCGTGATCTTGTGATGAAGAAGGCTGTCTACATCCAGAGAGAGGTCTATGAGAACTGAGTGTGGATCAGTATATGGGATTTCCACACTTTTTGTTGTCGCTCACTTGTGTTTTGTTTTCTTACTCATTTTCTTTCCTTTTGGTTCTGATTTTTCTTATGAAGCAAAATAATTGTAAAAATATGTCTACATATACTGCATTTAACATATATTTTAACATGTATAGCATATATTGGATTGGTTGCCATCTAAGAGAGGGAGTGTGGGGAAGGAGGGGAAAATTTGGAACACAAGGCTATGCAAGGGTCAATGTTGAAAAATTATCCATGCATATGTTTTGAAAATAAAAAGCTTTCAATAAAAAAAGAAAATACACCAATAAAAAATGAACAAAAAAATTTCCTTGCACCATTCTTATTTCATTTACCATTTTTTCTCTACACCTCTCAAATATATTTTTAGCTCCTCCATGTATTCTTGTTGAGCTTTTGTCCAATTTATACTTTTTGGGGGGCTTTACTTATAGCCATTTTAACATTTTCACCTGAGTTTGAGTGTTTTTGCCTTTCACCACAATTCTTATGGTCAGATTATTATTTTTGGTTGTTATTTGCTCATTGTGTCAGTCTATTTTTTATTATATATTTAAGTTGAATTTGGACTTTGTTTACCTGTGTATAAAAAGGTTCTGTCCTGAGCTTCAGGCTTTTTCCTGCATCTACTTGAATAGCTTGTTTTGTGGTTGGGAAGTTTTCAATGCTTCCAAGGTAGTGTGATTTGAGGAGAGGTGTGGTCATTATTCTCCTGGTCTATGCTATGTTCTTTACCAAGAAAGGGCTCCTTCTCCTTCACAAGCAGGCACTAGTGTTGCTCTCTATCCTTGAAGTACAAACTTTGCATGTAGGCAATAGAGTTATCACCTGGTCCTGTGTCCAATGCCAGCACAAGGTTGTCCATAATATCATGATGGCCTGTTGTCCAATCTGGAATGAAATCTTCTAAAACTTCTTGTGCCACTATAGATCACTGCCATTGTTTTTATGATGCAACCTCTAGGCAAATTCTCAAACAAGTGTCACAGACCTCTACATTTAACCTTATTAATTTTCTTGGGATTTAAAAATGTCTTTGCTATCCATGCATTTCCAGAATTCAATTTGTAGTGATATTTTAAAGTTGTTATAATAGGAATTTTGTAATAGTTTTGCTAGGTTAATACCTCTACTCTGTCATATTGTTTCCACACTTATAGTTTTATTTTTAAGAAGTTTATTTTAGAAAAGTAATCACAAGGTATATACAAAATACAGCTGATACAGAATTCTTATATGATTGTCTTATTAAAATTAACACAATTACCTTCATTGTTTGATGAGTATTTTTAAATGCCAGACATATACGTATTAAATGAGAGTAGTAATCTTGTTTCATGTTAGGCAAAATTTCACTTAATTAATTAATAATCATTTATTAAACTTTTCATTATTAAACATATTATGACAGCATATTCCAAAACTACAGACATTAAAAACAAATCTGTCATTGACTTTTTCTTCTTTATTTTTTCTATACAACAGAGCCATAAATATTGTTGAAATTTAGATCATTAGATAAGTATAAATATACATTTTGGGGTAGTATATTCTCTAGTATTCTAGAGTTAACACAGGGTAACTTAAGAAACTGCAAAGAACCAGTTTGGGGCATTGTCCCCTTGGATTATAATCTATTTATACTACACACACACACACACACACACACACACACACACTAATTGTCAGGGCATAATTATTCTTATGTAATTTTTTGTCTTTGGCTGATCCAATACATTACTGGACTTAGTTAGAGGAAGTGGTAAATAGCATGTTAGCATAACAAATACTACACTTTGGCATTTCCTAGTTGTGTGACCTTGAAAAAGTCACTCAACAATTTTAACTTTCAGGTATAAACTGAATGTAAAAGAGAAGATTCAAAAATAATATATTCTATGCAGGGCTGATTCAATATTAGGAAAACTATTAGCATAATCAATTATATTAATAACCAAATTAATAAAAACCATATGATTATCTCCATAGATGCAGAAAAAGCCTTTGATAAAATCCAACACCCATTCCTATTAAAAACACTGGAGAGTATAGGAATAAATGGGCTTTTCCTTAAAATGATTAGTAGTATCTACTTAAAACCTTCAGCAAGCATCATATGTAATGGAGTCAAACTAGAACCATTCCCAATAAGATCAGGAGTGAAACAAGGCTACCCACTGTCACCATTATTATTTAATATTGTCTTAGAAATGTTAGCTCTGGCAGTAAGAGAAGAAAAAGAGATTAAAGGAATTAGAGCAGGTAATGAGGAAACCAAATTATCACTCTTTGCAGATGACATGATGATATACGTAGAGAACCCTAAAGACTCAACTAAAAAACTACTAGAAACAATTCACAACTTTAGTAAAATTGCAGGATACAAAATAAATCCACATAAGTCATCAGCATTTTTATATATTACCAACAAAGTTCAGCAGCAAGAGATAGAAAAAGAAATTCCATTCAAAATAACTGTTGATAGTATAAAATATTTGGGAATTTGTCTGCCAAGGGATAGTCAGGAACTATATGAACTAAACTACAAAACACTTTCCACACACAAAAAAAATCAGACCTAGTCAATTGGAAAAACTTAAAATGCTCATGGGTAGGCTGAGCGAATATAATAAAAATGACAATATTAGCCAAACTAATTTACTTATTTAGTGCCATACCAATCAAACTCCCAAGAAATTATCTTACATATCTAGAAAAAATAGTAGCAAAGTTCATTTGGAAAAACAAAAGGTCAAGAATTTCAAGGGGATTAATGAAAAAAAAAGGCTGATGATGATGGACTTGCTGTACCAGATCTAAAACTATATTACGAAGCAGCGGTCATCAAAACCATTTGGTACTGGCTAAGAAATAGAGTAGTCATTCAGTGGAATAGGATAGAATAACAAGACAAACTAGGCAATAACTATTGCAATTTAGTCTTTGATAAACCCAAAGATCCCAGCTCTTGGGACAAGTATTCACTATTTGACAAAAACTGCTGGGAAAACTGGAAACTAGTGTGGAAGAAATTAGGGCTTGATCCACATCTAACACCACATACCCAGATAAGATCTAAATGGGTTCATGATCTGGATATAAAGAGTGATACTATAAGTAAATTAGAGGAACGTAATATAGTTTACCTCTCAGACCTATGGAGATGGAATAAATTTATGTCCAAAGAAGAACTGGAACTCTTACTTGAAAACCAGATAGATAACTTTGACTATATTAAGTTAAAAAGTTTTTGTACAAACAAAATCAATGCAGACAAGATTAGGAGGGAAGCAATAAATTGGGAAATCATGTTTACATTTAAGGGTTCTGATAAAGGTCTCATCTCTAAAATATATAGAGAACTTTCTCATATTTATAAAAATTCAAGCCAGTCTCCAATCAATAAATGGTCAAAGGATATGAACAGACAATTTTCAGAGGATGAAATTAAAACTATAGTCATATGAAAAAGTGCTCCAAATCACTATTGATCAGAGAAATGCAAATCAAGACAACCCTGAGGTACCACTTCACACCTGTCAGATTGGCTAAAATGACAGGAAAAGTTAATGATAAATGTTGGAGGGGATGTGGGAGGGCTGGGACACATGCATTGTTGGTGGAGCTGTCAACGGATACAGCCATTCTAGAGAACAATTTGGAGCTACGCTCAAGTTATCAAACTGTGCATACCCTTTGACCCAGCAGCATTTCTATTGGTCTTATATCCCAAAGAAATCATAAAGGAAGGAAAAGGCCCCACATGTGCAAGAATGTTTGTGGCAGCCCTTTTTGTAGTGGCTAGAAACTGGAAATTGAATAGATGCCCTTCAATTGAAGAATGGCTGAATAAATTATGGTATATGAATATTATGGAATATTATTGTTATGTAAGAAATGACCAGCAAGATGATTTCAGAGAGGCTTGGAGAGATTTCCATGAACTGATGCTGAGTGAAATGAGCAGAACCAGGAGATCATTATACACGGCAACAACAGTACTATATGACGATCAATTCTGATGGACATGGCTCTCTTCAACAATGAAATGCTTCAAACCACCTCCAATTGTTCACTGAAGAAAGCCATATACACCCAGAGAGAGGGATGTGAAATGTGGACCACAACATAACATTCTCATACTCCTTGATTGATGTTTGCTTACATTGTGTTTCTTTTATCTGTTATATCTTTTGTGTAGATAAGATTTTTCTTGCACAACAATGATAAGTTTGGAAATATGTATACATATATTCGATTTGCCAATATTTTAACATGATTAACATGTAGTGGATATCCTGCCATCTAGGGGAGGGATGGGGGGTTGGGGTAAAATTTGTAACAGAAAGCTGTGTAAGGGTTATTGTTGAAGAATTACCCACACATATGTTATGCAAATAAAATTAAAAAAAGAAAAAATAAATGAATTATTAAATAAATAAATGAGGAGTTTACAGGAAAAAAATAATATATTCCATACACACTACAAACAAAAGGTAAGCATGGAAAAATTATTTTTAATAGTTTTACTACATAATAAAATTTGTCAGAGTAGACCACTGGACAACAGTCATTCCATATGAATAGGATAATGTAAAATGATTCATTTTATCACAAGCATAAACTTATTTGCATTAGGATAAGCAAACCATCAAAGCAAAATAAACTCTCTATAGATTTCATTATTTAACCTCTTTTTTGCTAAACCATTCACCAAAATATTATTCACGGAGATGAATCAGTCGATCTTCACAGATTCTAGATCTTTCTGTACTTTCTTCTTCTGACTGTAAAATCTGAGGCCAGTAAGGAAACAAGAAAACTTTTGCATTCTTATGGTGCCATTAATTTTAAGGACAACACATTGCTATTGGATCCCATTATGAATTCTCTTTATTTTAATTTTATTCTATCTATTAATACTTCAGAAGAGAGTTGTTGGATTCTCATGTTCCCTGCATCCATTAAAGTATAAAAAAATTTAGAGATAATGATCTAACATTCCTATATGTTCAAAATATAAAGAGAGGTCTTGTCAAAAATAGATAAAAAAATCTAATATTCAGTAGCATTAAATCTTAACCAAGATGTCTTTATCATGATGCTGCTTTATAAATAGCAACTATCAGTAATTATACTGCTAATGAGCATATATATTTTAATCAAAATTATCACTTTAGCATATTAAAGTATCATGTACAGAACTATACAAATAACCACAAAGTAATTAAAAATAGAGTTCTTTAAGAGGAATTTTACTATCAATAGAGGGAATAGGAAAGTCATTTTATATAAGGTAGTAGTTGAACTACTTGTCAAAGAAAGAAGAAAAAAATATGAGAGGTGAAGAGGCAGTATATTTCAGGGATGGTTATAGGCAATGAAAAGGCACTGAGAGATAGCAATTCTACTTTTGTATATAGTATGTCATGTGTAAGGAATGGAGAAAAATCTACCTTGTTCAGGCAGCCTCCACATACTTCAGTGTAACTACATTTTAAACTACATATAAAAATCACTTTCAAAGGAAAATTAAGCATAATACCTCAATAGAAAAATTAGTTATTGAATGAAATAGAAGTTCACCTTACATAAGGGGAAGACAAAAGTTAAATGAAAAACTTGATGTCCAATATCAAGACCCAAAAAAAGCATAAAATTAAAATGGGAAAGGAAAACATAAGGGTTTAGCTCAGAAGAGCTAAACTGTTTCCAACTATACATGAGAAGATGATACAAGCAATTAACAACAACAACAACAACAACAACAACAACAACAACAACAACAAAAAACCAACCAAAACCTATGCCACTAATAGTACAGCTAGAAGGAATATATATAGACAAGGTATGGCTATAAGGTGAATTTGAAGCAATGACATAAAATAATTCAGGGATGAGAAAGAGAAGTGAAGAAGGAATGGAGAGGTATAATGGGGTAAAATATTTCTCATGAAGAGGTTTGAAAGACATTTTCCAGAGCAGGGAAAGATGGGAAGATGGATGATAGCAATTGCTTCAAACTTAGTCTCATCAATATTGTCTCAAAAGGGGGAATAATGTACACAATCAGTTCAATATAGAAATCTATCTTACCCAACAGAAAATGAGGAGGGTAGAATTTAGTGGGAGGAATTGTTATAAAGGAGGGCACATTGGAAGCAGTGGTGGACAGAAGCAAAACACTGGTGAGGAGGGAAAGGGTAAAAGGAGAGAGCACAAACAGGAAGAAAAATGGGATGGAGGGAAATTTAAACTTAGTAATCATAATGATAAAAATGAATAGTTGAACTCTCTCAACAACAACAACAACAAAAGTAGAAGTAGATACCACAGTGGATTACAAACTAGAATTCTACACTATGTTGTTCTTCACACAGTCTTGAAGAGAGCTGTGAGGTGCTACCTCAGAAATGTTTTAATTTGCATTTCCCTAATCAATAGTGATTTGGAACATTTTTTCATTTGACTATAAATGGTTTTAGTTTCATCATCTGAAAATTGTCTGTTCGTATTTTTTGACCATTTATCAATTGGGAAGTGACTTGTATTTTTTGAAATTTGACACAGTTTTTTAAACATATTTTAGAAATGAGTCCTTTATCAGAAACACTGGTTATAATTTTTTCCCCTAGCTTTATACTTTCCTTGTTTGTGAAATTTTTTTTTCAATTTAATATAATCAAAGTTGTCCATTTTGCATTTCATAATGTTCTATTTTTCTTCTTTGGTCATAAATTCCTCCCTTCTCCAAAGATCTAATATGTAAATTAATCTTTTTGTTTTCTAATTTGATTATAATATCATACTTTATGTCTAAATTATGTACTCATTTTGACCTTATTTTGGTAGGAGGTGTGGGATGTTGGTCTGTGCTAAGTTTCTGACATATTATTTACTACTTTTCCCAACAATTTTTTTGAAATACTGAATTCTTGTCCCAGAAACTAGAGTTTCAGGGTTTATCAAATACTAGATTACTCTAGTCATAGATTATTATGTCCTGTGTATCTAATTTATTCCACTGGTCCATCATTCTGTTTCTTAGGCATTACCAAATGCTTTTGATGACTTCTGCTTTATAATATAGTTTTAGTTGTGGGACTGCTAGGCCACTGCCCTTTGTATTTTTTTTTTATTATTAATCTTTGATGTTCTTGACCTTTTGTAATTCTCAACTGAATTTTGCTATTATTTTTTTCTGGCTGCATAAAATACTTTTTGGCAGTTTAATTGTTATGGCACTGAACAAATAAAGCAATTTAGGTAGAATTGTCATTTTTATCATATTAGCTCAGGCTACCCTTGGGCAATTGATATTTTTCGAATTGCTTAGATCTGATTTTGTATGAGAAGTGTTTTGTAATTGTGTACATATAGTTCCTGGATTTGTTTTATCAAATAGATTCCCAAATATTTTATTATGTCTACAATTATTTTAGATGGAATTTCTCTTTCTATCTTTTGCTTATGAGTTTTGTCATATAGAAGTGCTGATGATTAATATTGATTTATTTTATATCCTGCAACTTTGCTGAAGCTGTTAATATTTTCAAGTAGGTTTTTAGATGATTTTCTAGGATTCTTTAAGTATATCATTATATCATTTTCAAAGAGTGAGTTTTCTCTCCTCATTGCCTAGTCTAATTCCTTTAATTCTTTTTCTTTTTCTTATTGATAACATCAACATTTCAATAATATTGAATAATAGTGGTGACTACTTTATGTTATTTGCAAGAAACATACTGGAAACAGAGAGGAACATACAGTAAGAGGCCTAGAGCAGAATCTAATATTTTTGAACTAAAGTAAAAAAGAAAGCAGGGGTAGCAATCCTGATATTAGCTAAAACCAAAGTGAAATCAAACCTAATTAAAAGAGATAGTAAGGAAGTAAATTAAATCTTGTTTAAAAGTACCATAGTCAATGAAGAAATATCAATAGTAAATTTGCACTATGTGGCAAGTGATCCAAGACAAGTACAACAGACATATGAAAAAAAAAATCTTTTCCATATTCAGATAAAGAATCGATGGGCTCTGAGTGTGAATTATAGCATTTTTTACCAACTAATCTCATTTTTCCCATGTTTGCCATGTTTTTATTTTCCCTTTTCTGTTTCATCTTCCATGATTGTGACTAATATTGAAAAACATTTTACATGTTATATACATATATATCCTATATCCAATAGCTTAGTATTTTCATAAAAGGGGGAGATGGCATTATATGCTTACTTTCTGCCATACTATTTTCCAGTTTTCCCAGGAGTTTGTGTCAAACCTGCTTTGATCCCAGAAGCTGGATTCTTTGGGTTTATCAAACACTTGATTACTATAGCCATTTACTACTGTGTCTTATGTTCCTAACCTATTCCACTGATCCATATCAGTAAACTGGGTATTCAACTAAAATAAATTTGAAAAAAAAACACATTAAAAATCCCCAAATAAACATTGAAGTTGAAATCCTAAAGAAAAAAAAAAGAATGAAGCAAAGTAACAAAAATTAATAAAAATCTAATAATTGTTTGTATGGAAAAGAACAATAAATTAGACAAACCCTTTGGTCAGCTTAATATAAAAAACTTATTTAAAAAAACAAATCACCAGTATCAAAAATGTAAAAGAAAAATGTGCCAGTACTGGAAATAAAATTAAGAAATTATTATTAGTTATTTTGCCCAATTATGTGCCAGTAAAACTGACACTCTGAGTGAAGTGAATGTTTACCAGAAAATATAAATTCCACAGATCAAAAGAAGAGGAAAAATATTTAAATAAGTATATATTAGAAACACAAATTGTTCAAGACATAAATATGCATCCTAAGGAATTCCCTACAATTTGATGGATTTACATGTGACTTGCAAAAAATAGGCTAAGAAGTAGTTTATAAAATCCTTTTTATGACACAAATATAGTATTGATATCTAATTCAGAGAGAGCAAAAACCAAAAAAAGAATGTATAGACACAGTTTCTATAATGAATATCAATGCAAAGATTTTAAATTAAAAATATTTTTAAAAAAATAACAGCAGTATAGCACTAAGACTATACAGCATAATCATGTGGGATTTATTCCAATATTGCAGGACTGGTTTGATATTAGAAAAATAATATATGTACAATTGATCATATCAATAGAAACAACAAATAATATGATTATATGAATAGCAATAAGCAAAACCTTTTGACCAATTGAAACACTCATTACTATTAAAAATACTACAAAAGTATGAAAATAAATGGAACTTTAAAAATAAGTAATATCTTTCTAAATACAAGAGCAAGCATTTTCTGTAATGGCAACAAATTAGAATCCTCTCAATAAATCAGAGATTAAACAAGGGTATCCATGATCATTACTATTGTTTGATATTCTACTAGAAATACATCTTAAAGCAAAAAAGACAAAAAAAAAAGTCAAAAGAATAGGAATAGGCAATAATGAAACAAAACAAATTATATAATGGTATGGAGAACCTTTCAGATTCACCTAAAAATTAGCTAAATAATTAACATTTTCACTAATGATTGTAGGATATAAAATAAGCACACAAATCATCATCATTTCTATATATAATTAACAAAACCCAGCAGAAAGAAAAAAGAGATACTCCATTTAAAATAACTATAGACAATATAAAATATATGTATTTCTACTTTGTAAATATATATATACATATATATATATAATCAAAACAAATTTTCATGCAAATAACATTTAAGCAATGAGAGAAAATATTAATTATTCAAGCACAGGGCAAGCCAATGTAATAAAAATAACAATTCTACTAAATTAATTTATTTAATAAGTTCTCTTCCTATCAAACTACCAAATAATCATTTTATTGTTACAAAAAGTTATTTATCTGGAATTCATCTGGAAGATCAAAATGTCAAAAATATCAAAGAAATAAATGGAATAGATTGAAGAATGGTGGTATGGAAGAATCAGAATTAAAATTATATGGCAAAATGGTGCTCAACAAAACAATTTGTTATTAGCTAAGAAACAGAGTAGTGGGCCACTAGAATAGTTTAGATACATAAAATGTAGTAGTAAATGATTATAGCAATGTAATGTTTGATAAATCCAAAAATACAAATTTCGGGGACAAGAGTTCAGTATTTAACAAAAATTACTGAGAAACTATAAAACAGATTCACAGATATAGATCAGCATTTCACAGTTTATCAAGAAAAGATCAAAACTATATATATATATATATATAATTTATTAATAAAAGGTAATTTCATAAGTTAATTAGGGGAACATGAAAATATTTTATGTCAGATCTACACATAAAAGAATAGTCTGTGACCAATCAAATGAAAGAAAGTGTAATGGAAAATAAAATGAATAATTTTGATGACATGGAATTAAAAAAAAGTTTTTTTCACAAAACTAATGAAGCTAAAATTGGAAGGAAAGCATGAAACTGGGAAAAAAATATAGTAGGTTCTTCTTAAAAAGACCTCATTTCTGAAATTAAAAAATTGTAATTTTCTTATTGAGAAATGGTTGAAGGTTGTGAATATGCAGTTTTGAGAAGAAGAAATCAAAGTTCTTAATAGTCACAAAAAATATACTCAGTAATTATTTGACTATTAATTAGACAAATGTAGACTAAAACCATTCTAAGATACCACATCACACAATCAGATTAATTAACTTGATAGAAAAAGAAAATGACAAATTTAGACAGGATATGTAAAATATAGGTATACTTATGGATTGTCAAGTAGTCTAAATATTCTAAATACCACTTTGGAGCTTTGACTGAAAGGTAATATAACTGCATATCCCTTGCCCCAGCAATACCACTGCTAACTGTGTATCACAGAAATAAAATAAAAAAGTTCTATATGTACAAAAGTATTTGTTAGATCTCTTTTATCTTCCAACAGCAAAGACTTAGAAATTAAGGGGATATTTATCATTTTGGGAATAACTAACAAGTTGTGATATAGTATTGTGATGAAATATTACTATGTTGTAAAAAAAATGAAAAGCAGGCAAGTTTTAGAAATACCTGGGGCATGCTATAGCTATTCTAATTGGTGGAAACCTTAGTGAGCATAACCAGGAAATCACTGTTCACAGTAACAAGAATGTAAGGATGAATAACTATGAAAAACAGTTATTTTTATCAAATTAAATCAAGACAATTGGGAAAGACTTATAATGAAAAATCCGCCTCCAAAGAAGAAAACTGTTGAATTCTGAGTCAAAATGGAAGCATAGTTTTTGAAACTTTATCTTGCCTTTTCTTTTGCAAAAGGGCTGAAAGAGAATATTTGTCAGAATTTCATGTTTAAGTGATATATTGCTGTTTTCTCAAAAACAGAGACCAGAAGGAGAGAGAATTTGAAATTCAGATTTTTTTAAAAGAAATTTTAAAATAAATAAATATATATTTTTAAAGAAACAAAACTAAAATTTTTAAACTTTTAGACTTTTTTTTTTATAGTAGTAACATTCCTGGGAAAATTATTTTATTAAGGAATTAACCAGAATGCTTTGTGATTAGATTAGGGACACAAAAGAAAGGAAGTTACAATAGCTTCTAGGCTTCATTCTAAAGAATATACTTAATTAACTCAGTCAGATGAACCCTTATCACTACTTAAAACTCTCAGAGAAGAGGATTCTAAAAAGAAAGGAAAATTGTCACTAACTTATATGTGAAATCATAGAATGACAGAGTTGATAAAGCCCTTAGTAATCCCCTCTTCTCATCCAACAAATTACTTTTTAGAGATGAATAAACTAGATAACGAAATACTTTGACTAAGATGTCACTGACAGGAATTAGAGCATATTTATTCAGAAATTAAAGATGTATTAGTTTCTAGAGGCAGGTTCTCTATATTTGTAAGATTAAAAATTGAACTACGGGTCATGTCAATAAGACATGTCATGAAACAATATTTAACTGTTCTTTTGCATTAAATATATGCCATATGAATTTTAATTAGGGATGTAATTAAGGCCAGGTCTGCTCATGAAAAGAAAAATAAAGAACTGAGACAATTACTTGGGATCATTCAAATGAAAAAAAGTTCTCATTGTGTCTCTCTCCTCTTTCTTCTCTTCTCTCCCCTCTTCCTCCTCCTCCCTTTCTTATCTTTTCCTCCCTTCCTTCCCTCCCTCTTTCTCATTCTCTCACCCCTCCCCTCCATAAACACATATTCATTTATATGTAAAATACATAGGAAACAATTGTAGGGGTTGTGCATATACATGTTAGCACATGTGTATATACATATTCATATGCATATGTGTGTATAATGCCTAATAATTAAGCCGTAATTTTTTTCTGCTTGAATTATCTAAACAATATACTTTATTTTATACATTATTTAATCTAAAGTAACTGCTATATAAAAATATTTTCCAGAAAATAAAAAGATCCAAGGCCTGCATTCCCATGACTATACATGACTTTTTTCACTTGTTATTGTTTGCTTAAGTCACCTGCATGTGAAAACAATAATGTATCTAATAAGAACCAATTCTGAAATTATTAAATCTGTAGATTCATTTTTTTACAACTAAAATCTATTTGTAAAAGGAGCTTGAGCTTTCTGATGAATCTGTTCTTACATATAATATCCAGTAGATGGAAGCATTTTCCTTTTAAATTTATAAAGGCTTCAGAACTGATTTTTCTTTCTCATATTAGAATTGGTAGAAACTGCAAAAAAAGATAAATACTATCCAAAGTATCACATATCTAAAACTGCAAATTACCTGCCTTTTTGAGATAATTAAAACATTGGAATATAAGATTTTAGCTATTTTCTTTTTCCTCAATACGAATTGTACCTATAATATAAATAGTAGTAAAAAAGAAAAACATTTTGGAAGACAAAATTCTACAAATGCAGATCAGTATCTTCTCTCAATATTAGATTCTTAGAATACTACCTAGATCCCTGAAAGAAAAAGTAATTGAACTGAAATCAATAATCAATAATGTGTGTCAGATACAGAAATTGGAAGGCTCCCTTATTTCCTTTTAAGGAACAGAAAAACAAATTAATTGATTCATGAGTCAGTATTTGGCTGTTGTTCTACCCCTGTGATACTAGTCTTTTCTCATTGGTGGACATTATGCTATTGACATTTTTCATAAAAATATTCATCTTCATTTAAGTTCTTTATATCATCTTAGAATGTGCAATATGGATATGTGATTTCTCTGATCAGAGAGAATAGGAGTATTTCCCTTTTCCAGTGATCCATAAGTTCTTGCTTTCCTCTCTCCCAGTTATTATTCTCTTTCCCCTGCCCTATTTAAATCAGATTTCTGTGTATTTTCTCTAAAAACACCTTGCTTTTCCATCTAATTTGTAATGAAAAAATCAACTGCATCTCAAACTATTTATCTGTTTTCATTACTGACATAAATTCAATTGAAAGAAGTTGAATTAGTCTTTAACTAAACTGATCTATTACTTAATTCTTAAATGCTATAACATTTGGAAAAAGAAAAAACGATTAGTTTGGTGGAAATTAAAGTGATGTATAGAGAGGCCTTCAAATTTATTCTAAGTGCAGTACTGACACTTGATTGAATTCATTTAGAATTCCTCCAAAGAATCAGAACTATGACTTTCCTCATTGAGTTTATAAACCAAAATAATAAAAATATACTTTGCCACAACAATATTTCAATGTTGTGGTTAGATACCTATAAACAAACTGGCTTCATACCCACTGGTACATTTCACATATAGATAGTGATTTGGATCTACACCAATTCTGAAGAGAACAATTAAGCTATGATTGAGAGCCTCAGCACTAGTAATAGCTTTTAACTGCTCATTATTTTTACATGTATTAAGTAAGCTTAATCAGGTCATATTTCATTGAAAGCTCTTTTCTTCATTTTACCCTCATGCTTTTAAAGGTAAAATGGTTATTACATTTAAATAAGTTTCACACAAAACTGTAGGTCAAAAGTACAGATGTCTGTTTTATTAATGAGGCATTGATATTGGCACAAATTTGGTTCCAGTGGTCCACTTAAAGTGATTACAGTTCTTGTTATATTTGCATTTATATTTCTCAGTTAATCACATATTTGTTACTAATGTTGAGCATGTACAAACTTGTAGTACACAAATAAACTTATTGGTTAATTTATTTCCAAGGCCAAGCTTTCCCTGGCTCCTATTTTCAGTATGAATCTATCACTTCTCCAGTGACCAATGAGTGGAAATATTATTGGATGAACTGAACCATTTCATTCTTGATATTCTAATAAATGAAATTAGAAAACAAAAGGAAATCACAAGTGTATATAATGGTTTGCAGATTTTTCTGGGAGGGACAAATAAAGAAGCTATTTTTTGTCATATGTCCCAAATCAATATGAAACATGTTTTCATGGGCCATTAGATCATCTCATCTTGCAGTGCTGAAGAAAGTATTTGTAAAAATAAAATCACCATGATGATAATTGCAGTTTTTATGCCTATATCTATTGCAGAGGATGGAGAAATAAATAATTCTATGAAGAATTATATAAAGGCATCTAAATTAAATCAAACGTTGACTTAATATTTGAAAACTTTGCTGCAAAGGTAGGAAAAGAGAGCAAAAGTACAGAAAACATAATTCAAGAATGGAAAATAACAATGCACAAATCTTTAGAAACTACAGAGAACCTTCTGACAGAATGAATATTCAGGTTGAGAAAAAAAAAGTGTTACTGTACTGGGAAAAATCATAGTATAACAATACCTACATTCCAGTTAAAATAATCATTTTCTAGTATTAAGGAAAAAATTAATTACCAAGGAATCATTTCCCAATCTCAATTTTAACAAATGATAACCAAAAAAAATGGGAAATGGATTAAAGATAGACATCATAGTCTTAATAGCTCTGAAACACCGTATTGAAGAAAATGAGTTTCAAAGAAGTTGAGAAACTTGTCCAAGGTTAAACAGGTCATAATTCAGAGCTAGACTGTGAATCCAGGTATTCTCACTCAATATCTAATTTATTTGTTGATGATGTAAATTGATTATCATCATTCTCTATCTCAATAAAAAAAAATTACCTCTGTCAGAAAATGCATAGTCCTAGACTCCCAAGTGCTAAAGTCAAATGTATATGCCCACGATGACCGAACTGTGTCAAAATCTTATGGTTTTAGCCATCTCAATCACACAAATATCTATAGTATTTCATCATAGGTGAAAGTTTTCAAATGTTAACATGAACAAAATAACCGGCTTTCCTTTTTCATGGTCTAATTTTTTCTCCACACATAAACATTCTTTAGACAAACAAAAGATCTAAAGGGGGAACTTGACTATATTTGGAAACTTTTCCCAGAGAAGTTTTTAATATTTCTATAAATATCAATAGAGATCTAGCTACTATTCCCAACTTTGACAGCACATATTAACTTGTATGTTGATTAATCTCTTTGACGTTCAAACTCACATGATGGCTATCATTAGGAAAGAAGCAGATTCACTTATGTGCTTCAATATAAAGTCATTAACTTCTATAGAAGAATTGGGATATGTGAGTATGATGACGTGCTCTTGTGTAAAACATCTATAAAATACTAAATAAACTATCACACTTTTTAGACGCTAAAGTGATTGAGATATTGTTTTGTTTCTTCTTTTAAACACAAATTACATCACTGTATTTTCATTGTAATGATTTCTTTAGAGCAATATACAGATTGTCCTTAAAGAATTGTTATTTATATAATTCTATCATCTTTTGTCTGAGTTAATAGCTTAGTGATTATTTGCATTATAAAGAAGTGGGGAGCCAAGAAAATGGTCAATCTTTTTTTTAAGTGACCCAAGAACTCAGGAATTGGTGAGGACACCCACATCAAAAGAGATATAACTCAATATGTTAAATGGCCTTGATATACCAGATTGCAGCATCAAATGTCTATCCTTTATAAATGTTTGAAAGTTTCACTAGCAATTAACCAGCTTACTCAGCATTTGGATCATCAAACAGCTACTCATTTGCTAAAACTGGTTTAAAATACAGATCTGAGACAATGCAAAAGAAAAATTAAAGGGCTGCTGGTTTGAGCTAAACAAAAAGCTGTAGAGAAAGAAGATATCCCTAGTAAAACATTACCTGTCCTCAGCAGGTTACTGTTATTACCCAGCACAGTTGGTTCTGATCACATATGATAAAGACCCTAATGAATTAATAGTCTTTCTACCCACCTTGTGCAGAAAAATAGGAGCTATTTACTGTATTACCAAAGATAAAGCTAGACTGGGTATCTTAATTCACAGAAACATTTGCATAACTGCCATTATACAGCTTAATGCTGAAGATAAAATACTGGCAAAATTGGTAGGAGCCATCAAAACCAATTACAATGACATTTATAATGGGATCCATTATCACTGCAGTGATGATGTTCTAATCAAAAATCAGGGATTCACATTGCCAAACTGGAAAAGGCAAAAGCTAAGTAAATTGCAATCAAATTGGGTTAAATGAATATTTGAATTTTCCTTAAATAAAAATAAAAATTTAGACAAAAAGAATAAAGAACAACAAAAAGAAATCAAATTAATAAAATTAGAAAGTGTGGCATTATGCATAGCACTAGGAATAGGATACAGGCTTTATGAATATATGCAACAATATTTACTGATTTGATCTTTACATTGACCATAGAATACATATAGGTATTGCTTCTAATCTGTTTACCACATGAAGTATAATGGATTTTCAAATGCTTGCAGAGATAGAACTAAGAATGATCACAAAAGGAACTAAGTGGATGATTGCTTTCTTTTTCTTGCTTGAATTTGTTCAAGTGAAAAATTCTTTAAGATTCCAGCACTTGGGAAGAAAAAAATCTATTTGAGAAAACAATGCAATAGTTTGGTTTTCCTCTTTTGTTTCAGTCTGTTATTGTGTAGTCATATTTTGCAATTTATTTCATTTAATATCAAACTAATTTTTTTTATATGTCTTTTGTAGATTACTGAATTTTTGAACATTTAATTCTGTGTAAATATAATTACTTAAGTAAATATCCTCAATTATATTATAAATCCTGTACAAGTGTTGATAGTGTAGTTAGAAAGAGAAATGTGAATTTACCTCACTAAAATGCTGGTGCTTAGCTAATCAATATTCATATTTTTGGTTTCTTGGAGCTTTGCTTCTCAGTAGGCTTGGCTGATTTCAAAATCAGTTATGCACTTCTGCTCTCCAACATCTATTGTCCCTTTCCTTGTTCTTTTGAAATTTATAAGAATACAGCCTATACTAATAATGTTTAAATTAATGTTAGTAAGGAATGCTTATGGCTTCTAGGAGGCAAAGCCAACATGACATCATTTTTCGGGGGAGGAGATGAATTAAGGAACTTTCAATCATTTCTATTGAAAAAAAAAACAATTTGATCTTCAACCACAGGACTCAATAGAAGCATAGAAAAGTAAATGGGGAAAATATACACAAATGCATTATTTAAAAGTTAAAGTGCATTCTTGGATGGGAAAATTATGTCTGTACATCTTGAGAACAGTATCTGTTATTGAGGCAGTTAGTGAGGGCATACATGGACAGAGGGTATATATATGAAGGGTTTTTCATGTGATGATATCTAAGAAAAAGGCATTGAGGAGTGAGATAAGGATTGTACTGGGAAAGGGGGAAAGGGGAGATAAAATGGGACAAATTAGATCACATAAAGAGGCACAAAAGACTTATTACAATAGAGGGGAAGAAGGGAGAGGGGTGAGCATTGTCTGAAGCTTAATCTCATCGAAGAGGGAATAACAATCACTCAGTTGAGGATAGAAATGTATTTTACCTTATAAAGAAGTAAAAGAAGAAAGTGGAAAGAAAAGGGAGAGACTGAAAAGAAGGGAGGGCAGACACACTCGAAGAAAGGGGTAAGAGAATGATAGAAGGTAGGAAAGGTAGAGGGTAGGGTGGATTAGAAATAAGTCTACTATTAATTAAAGAGACACTGGGTGGAAAGAGAGGACAAAAGTATATACAGAGGAGAAAATAGAATGGAGGGAAATACAGAGCTGGTAATCATAGATGTGAATGTGAATGGGTTGAACTCTCCCATAAAACAGAAGCAAATAGCAGAGTGGATTAAAAATAGAATCCTACAATATGTTGTTTATAAGAAACACATATGACACAAAGAGACACATAAAGACTAAATGTAAAGTGTTAGAACAGAATTATTATGCTTCAACTGAAGCAAAAAAAGGTAGAGATTTTACTGATTTTAATTCTGTTCTCAAATAAAACAAAAATAAAAATAGATCCAATTAAAAGAAACAAGGAAGGAAATTACATCTAGTTAAAAGTTACAATAGACAATGAATTAATGATTATGTTAAATGACTATGCACCAAATGGTAGAGCATCCAAATGCTTAAAGAAGTTTAGTCATTTACAAGAAAAAATAGCAAAACTAAACTAGTTGGGGACCTCAACCTTCTCCACTCAAATTTAGATTACCTAACTACAAAATAAAGAAGAAAGAAAATAGGGAGGTTAATAGAATCTTAGAAAACTTAAAGAGGCCTCTGGAAAAAAAATGAATAGGGACAGAAAGGAATATACCTTTTTTTCAGCAGTACTTGAAATCTACACAAAATTATCCATGTATTAGGGCAAAAAACCTCATAGTCAAATGCAGAAAGGCATTTTTGGACCTTGTTGCATTTAATATCAAATAAATACATTCAATAATAGGAAAAAATAGAGTAAAAACCAATTTGGAAATTAAATAATCAATTTTAAGAAAGAGTGCGTCAAATAACTAGTCATAGAAACAATCAATAATGTCATTCTTAAGAAAGACAATAATGAGACAACATAGCAAAACCAATGGGGTGCAGCCAAAGCTGGTCTTAGGGGAAATTTTATATCTCTAAATTGTTATATGAATGAAATAAATAAAAAGAAGACCAAAGAAATGGGAATACAACTAAAAGAAGCTAGAAAAAGAACAAATTAACCCTCTCCCCATTAAATAACAAATTAGAAATTCTGAAACTCAAAGAAGATATTAATTGAAACTAAGATGGCAGCTAAATGGTTCAGTGGATAGAGCACTGGCCCTGAAGTCAGGAGGACCTGAGTTCAAGTCTAGCCTCAGAGACTTCATAGTCCCTAGATGTGTGACCCTGGGCAAGTCACTTAATTCCAATTGTGTGGAGCAGGGAAGGAAAGAAACTAAGAAAACAACTGAACTAATTAATAAAACTAAGAGTTGTTTTATGAAAAAAAAATTAGGTAAACCTTTGGTTAATTTGATTAGAAAAAGTGAAGAAAAAAAACAAATTACCAGAATCAAAAATGAAAAGTATTTATGCATCCCCAATGAAAAAGAAAGTAAATCAACAAATAGCAGCTATTTTATCCAACCTGTATGCCAAGAAATTTGATAATCCAAGTGACATGGAGGAATAGATACAAATCCATAAATTGCTCAAATTAATAGATGAGGAAAAATTTACTTAAATAGTTCCTTTATAGAAAAAATATTCAGGACCAAATGGAACTATAAATGAATAATTAATTACAATCTTATGTAAATTATTTGGAATAATAGGTAAAGAAGGAGTCCTGCCAAATTCTTTCTATGAAACAAATATAGTACTGATACTTAAACCAGGAAGAACCAAAACAGAGAAAGAAAGTGACAGATCAATCTCATGATGCAAGAATTTTATTTTATTTTTAAATAATTATTTTCTTTTTTTATTAAAGCTTTTTATTTTCAAGAGTTTTAAATAAAATCTTAGCAAAAATAAATTGCAACTTATCAGCAAAATAATATATGATGACCAAGTGATATTTACCTTGGAAATGCAGGGCTCTTTCAATATTGGGAAAACTATTACCATATTAGACCATATTACTAAAATTATCAAGAATCACATGATAATCTCAAAAGATGCAGAAAAAGCTTTTGACAACATACAGCATCATTCCTATACAAAATACTAGAGAGTACAGGAAAAAATGTAGTTTTACTTAAAATAATAAACAGCATATAACTAAAACCATCAGGAAGTATTATTTGTAAAGGGGAAAATCTGGATGCATTAAGATCTCAGGTGAAACAAGGATACCCATTATCACTAATATTATTCAATATTGTATCAGAAATGTTGGCTTTATCAATAAGAAAAGAAAAAGAACTTAAAGGTATTAAAATAGGCAATGAGGAAATAAAACTATTGCTTTTTGTAAATATGATGGTATTCTTAGAGAATCCTAGGAAATCATCTAGAAACCTACTTGAAACAATTAACACCTTTAGCAAAGTTGCAAGATATAAAATAAAGCCAAACAAATTGGTCTCATTTCTAAATATTATTTACAAAGTCCAACAGCAAGAGATAGAAAGAGAAATTCCATTTATAATAATTGTAGGCATTAAAAATATTGGGGCATCTTCCTGCCAAGACAAACTCAGGAACTATAATGAACATAATTATAAAACACTTTTCACACAAATTGTCAGATTTCAAAATTGAAAAAAATATCAGTTGCTCATGGGTAAGCCCTACTAATATAATAAAAATGACCATTGTATCTAAATGATTCTAATTGTTCAGTGCCATACCACTGTCAAAAATATTTTATAGAACTAGAAAAAATAATAACAAAATTGATCTAGAAGAAGAAAAGATTAAAAAAAATCAAGAGAATTATAGGAAAAAAATACAAAGGATAGCAGCCTAATAGTACCAGACCTAAAACCCTATTATAAAGTAGCAGTCATGAAAATCCTATGGTACTGGCTAAAAAATGGATTGCTGGATCAGTGAAATAGGTTAGAGGAACATGACACAAGAATCAATGACTATAGTAATTTAGTACTTAATAAACACCAAACCTCCAATTTCTGGGATAGGAACTCACCATTTCACAAAAATTGCTGGGAAAATTAGAAAATAATTTCAGAAACTCAGAATTGACCTACATCTCACATCCATACCATAATAAGTTCAAAATGGGGATATTTATAAAAATACAAACTATTCCTCAATTGATCCATAGTTAAAGGATATGAGGAGACAATTTCAGATGAAAAAAATTAAAACCATCTATAGTCATATTTTAAAATGCTCCAATTCACTATTGATTAGATAAATGAAAATTAAAACAATTCTGAAGTACCTTCTTACACCTCTGAGATTGGTAAAAATGAAAGAAAAAGATGAAAATAAATGCTGTATGGAATGTGGGGAAAATGGGACCCTATTGTTGATGGAGTTGTGAAATGATCCAACTTTCCCAGAAAACAATTTGGAAAAGACTTTACAATTGAGCATACTCTTTGACCCAGCAGCGTGTCTACTGGGTCTGTATCTCAAAGAAATCATAAAGGAAGAAAAAAGACCCGCATGTGCAAAAAATATTTGTAGCAACTCTTTTTTTTTGTGGTGTCAAACGAATGGAAAATTAGTAGATGCCCATCAACTGGGGAATGCCTGAATAAGTTATGGTATATGAAAGTAATGGAAAATTATTTTCTATTAAAAATGAAGAACAAGATTATTTTAGAAAGGCCTCTAAAGATTTATATGAACTGATACTGAAAGAAACAAGCTGAACCAGGAATACATTGCCCACAGTAACAGCAAGATTGTGGACTTGGTTCTTCTCAGTTGGTCAGTGATCTAAGGCAATTACAATAAACTTTGCCTGGAAAATGCCATTTGCATCCAGAAAGAGAACTTTGGACACTGAATGTAAATCAACATGTGCTATGTTAAAATTTTTCTTTTTTCCTGTTTTTTTCTTAACTTTTTTTTTTTGCTGTGATTCTTCTCTCCCAGCGTAATTCATAAGGAAATGTACATGTATACCTACAAAAAAATCATCTTGGAAGGAGAAAAAAAGTACAACAAAGACAGAAGCAATGGCATGGACATATGCTCATGGATCATATATTGGCAGGTTTGGGTGGGAAGCCTCAAGACTTCTACCCACATTTCCTTGAGTTTACAGTAATCATCATTTATATGCAATTAGGTCAGAAAGGGATTTAAGTCACCCAATTAAGGTTTTTTGGTAAAGTTTCTCATTTTAGATTATCAGCCAATCAAAAAGTTTCTCTTTTTCAGTGGTAAGCAGAACAGAAATAATCACTATTATAGTGCTGAAATTCACATAGGGCTTGAATCAAGACCATGCCTCATATGCTTATAAAGATTGGACTCTTATTGTCATGTACAGTCTCTCATTTCATACATATGAAAATAGAAATATAAAATCTTTGATGCTAGATGGTATCTGTTCATGCAAGAAATATTAAAAAATACACTCTCAAAAATAATAGATATAACTTCAGTTAGTAAACAAAATGTAAAGATTAGATTTATTATCAGTGACTAATAACATTTCTGAAATAATAAATAAAGAAATAACGTGTTCTAATTATTTCATTGGCTCTGATATATAAACTACTTTCCCTCACAAAAAGCTGTATCATATTTCTTTTTTAAATATTACATGGACCAAATTTGGAAAATATACTGATTTATTATTGATTAAGAATAATTATAAAATACTTCAACAGGCTTTATTGTTGATGGTGGATATTTATATTATTTAATTTAAGTTAAAGTATGTAAACATCTTTTTTCTGAATAACTTTGACTTTAATGAACAGAGAATTAGATCATTACTACAAAACAAAATATAATTGGTTGTTTTTGATGTATGTCTTTGTTGGGGTGTGTGAAGGAAGGGATGATAAAAGTGATATGATGATATTCTTTCTGCAAAATCTGATTACAAAGGAAGATTTCCTTCTAAAAGATATTTACCATTAGGTACCGAAAATATTTCAAGCTGTGACTATAGATTTTCTACTTGTTGATATCTGAAATGAATCACTGGTACTTATTTAACAAACAGGTAAAATATGGCTCAATGCATCATTATTAGAATTCTTTATGTTTTGTTTTGTAGAAAAATCTTTTTTCAGGAATGTGAGGAGAAAAAGAGAAAGGGAAAGAAATAAAAAAAGATATTTAAAGAGATAGAGCCAAAGCGGGGGAAACAAGAGCAAATCAAAGAGAAAGAGAAATAGACAGCACAAAAAATATGTTTTTTAAGTTAATAGCTTAATAAGTTGTTATATTATATATTATATAATATTATATTATGTAAATATATATTATATAAAATAAGTTAATAGTATTATTAGTCTATGAGAGTAACATTCAAGAGAAAAGTTTATAGAAAAGACCTTACACCAAAAGTCAGTTAGGTGACCAATCTCAAATATAACCAATTTATTTTTAATCTAATTTATACAAGTTCACTTTCTCCTATTTTGTATGAAATATACTCTAAGACATAATTCTTCAAAGGAAGGGAGGCATTTCCTTAAAATATTTTTTGGTATTATTTAACACTACCATATAGTACCTAAAGTAAGTACAAAAGTTGCCTGTGTACAAAAATTCAGAACTTCAATTTATATTTTAGTTTGAGAGTATTATTCTGTATTTTATGGGATCTGGGGCTGCTCTACTATTTAGGATAGCTTCCGATGAAAGTACAATGTTGCTTATGAAAGGAAATGACTACCACTAAGAATGAAAAGAAGTTAATTCTTCTATAATAAAAACCCTGGTGTAACTTTCTATGAGTTTCCTAGCATTCCAATTGGCAGATATTCAGAATCTTATATCTGCCAACCACTGTACCTACTCAAAGTGAACGGGAATCATCATGTTTATTAAAATCACTAAATTGGTGATACTGGAATTTTTATGAGTTCATACAAATTAAAGTATGTTTTGCCTTGCCAACAAAAAAGTTTTCCTCTTCAGTCCTAAGAACTGGAATACTAAAACAGTTGATTATTGAATGGAATAAACAGGAGAAATCCAATTCAGTAAGAGTAATTGTTTCTGTGATAAATACTTCATTTCTGAAACATAGAGAACTCAGTAAAATTTATAAAAAATAAAATCCATTCCCCATTGTTAAAGGATCAAAAGATTTGAACATTTTTTATATGAAGTCATCATAGCTATCTATAGCCACAGACAAAATGCTCTAATTCACTATTAAGTGGAAAAATGCATATTCAAGCATTTCTGAAGTACTTACACATACCTATTAAATTGGTAATAGAACAGAAAAGAAAAATGATAAATGCTGAAAGGATTGTGGAAAAAATGTTTCATTAATTCACTGCTGGTGGAGTTCTGAACTTATTCAGTCATTCTATACAGCAATTTGGAATTGTTTCCAAAGGGCTATAAAACAATTCATAAGCTTTGAATTACCAATACCACTACTAGGTCTGTATTACAAGAGATTAAAATATAAAGGAAAAAAAGGACCTATATGTATACAAATATTTACAGCAGTTCTTTTCTGGGAGCAAAGAGGTGGAAATTGAGGGGATAACCATAAGTGATTATGATGGAATATTTCTGTCCCATGAGAAATGAACAGGATGTTTTCAAAACTTGAAAAGACTTATAAGAGCTGATACAAAATGAAATTATGTACAAAGTAATAGCAACATTATAAAATGATCAGCTGTGAATGATATAACTATTCTCAGCAATATAATGATTCAAGGCAACTTTGGGGACAACTTATGAAAAACACTATCCTTTCCTAGAATAAGAACTGATGATGTCTAAAAACAGATTGAATAATACTTTTTATTTCATAAATCCTTTTGAGGTGTTGCTTTTTTAGGTCTATTCTTTTATGACATGACATATGAAAATGTTTTGCATCACTATTCATGTGTGATCTCTATCAAATTGCTTACATTCTCAATGGCACTGGAGTTCAGAGGGAAGAAGGTAAAGAATATGTAACTCAAAGTTTGAAAAAAGATTAGAAATTGTGTGCATATAACTGAGGAAAATATAATAAGACGGTGGAAAATAAAGAAAAGCACAAGATTGCTAGAAACATCTGAGAGAAAAGAGAGTCTGCTCTTATCTGCCTTCTCTTCCTTCAATGGCCAACCCATGACCAGAGATAAGATATGGCTATTTTTGCTATTTTAGATCTCCATTCTGTTGATTCTTTTCTGCTCAAAGGTATAAAATTGAAGACATTTTTGTAATGTTTGAAAGATCAGAAGAACAGAGGGGTGAAGCCAAAATGGCAGAGAGGACTCAAGTTTCTTTCTGACCTTCTCCTTACTACCCTCAAAATAAATACCAAATCCAGCCTCTGAATTAGCTCTGGACTGGCAGAATCCAAAAATATCAGAAATGTAACAAATTACCAGAATAAGATAATTTCAAAGATGGCCAGAAAAGGTCTGTTTCTTTTCTTTTCTTTTTTTTTAAAGCCTTTTATTTGCATAACATATGTATGGGTAGTTCTTCAACACTGATCCTTACAAAGCTTTCCTTTACAAATTTCCCCCCCCCAGTCCCCTCCCCTTCCCTAAATGGCAGGAAGTCCACTACATGTTAATTATATTAAAATACTTGACAAGTTAAATATATGTATACACATTTCCATACTTATCTTGCTGTGCAAGAACAATCGTATCTACATGAACAAAAAATACCTGAGAAAGGGAACCCAATGCAAACAAACATCAATAGAGAGCATAAAAATGCTATATTGTGGTCCACATTTCATATCCCTCTCTCTGGTGTATACGGCTTTCTTCACTGAACAATTGCAACTGGTTTGAGACATTTCATTGTTGAAGAGAGCCATGTCCATCAGAACTGATCATCATATAGTATTGTTGTTACCGTGTATAATGATCTCCTGGTTCTGTTTGTTTCTTTCAGCATCAGTTCATGCAAGTCTCTCCAGGCCTCTCTGAAGTCATCCTGTTGGTTGTTTCTTACAGAAAAATAATATTCCATAACACTGATATACCATAATTTATTCAGCCACTCTACAATTGATGGGCATCCCTTCAGTTTCCAGTTTCTAGCCACTACAAAAAGGGCTGCCACAAACATTCTTGCACATGTGGGTCCCTTTCCCTCCTTTGAGATCTCTTTGGGATATAAGCCTAATAGAAACACAGCTAGGTCAAAGGGTATGAACAGTTTGATAACTTTTTGAGCATAGCTCCAAATTGCTCTCCAGAATGGTTGGATCAGTTCACAGTTCCACCAGAAATGTAGCAATCTCCCAGTTTTCAAACATCACCTCCAGCATTCATTGTTATCTTTTCCTGACATTTTAGCCAACCCGACAGGTGTGTAGAGGTACCTCAGAGTTGTCTTAATTTACATTTCTCTGATCAGTAGTGATTTGGAGCAACTTTTCATATGACTAGAAATGGTTTTAATTTCATCATCTAAAAATTGTTTGTTCATATCCCTTGAACATTTATCTATTGAAGAGTGGCTTGAATTCTTACAAATATGAGACAATTCTCTATATATTTTAGAAATGAGGCCTTTATCAGAACCATTAAATGTAAAGATGATTTCCCAATTTGAGGATTCCCTCCTAATCTTTTCTGCATTAGTTTTGTTTGTACAGAAACTTTTTTAACTTAATATAATCGAAATTATCTATCTGGTGTTCACTTAAGAGTTCCAGATCTTCTTTGGACATAAATTTATTCCATCTCCACAGGTCTGAGAGGTACACTATCTTATGTTCCTCTAATTTCCTTGCAATATTACTCATTATATATAGATAATGAACCCATTTAGATCTTATCTTGGTATGTGGTGTTAGGTGTGGGTCAATCCCTAATTTCTTCCACACTAGTTTCCAATTTTCCTAGCAGCTTTTGCTGAATAGTGAGGACTTATCCCAAAAGCTGGGGTCTTTGGATTTATCAAACACTAACTTGCTAAAGTTATTGCGTAGATTGTCCTGATATCCTATTCTATGCCACTGATCGACTGCTCTATTTCTTAGCCAGTACCAAATGGTTTTGATGAC
>JAJPUD010018105.1:0-29531 GCA_023553655.1 Myrmecobius fasciatus
GAGAACTACACCTAGGATGGCTATCTTCATTTTCCAACTGTCTGTACTCTGGCTTTTCCATTATACTTTTGAAACAGATACGTTCTGTCTTTTCTTCATCCAATTCCCCACCACATCAGAATTTAGCATAGAGTTTATCCAGTCCCCTTTTCCATTCCTCCTGCATCTTTTGTTTTGATGAAGAGCCCAGATTATCCAGTCTTCATTCTCATCCAGTCTCTAATCCTGACTTCTAAACATCAAATCAATGATGAGCAGATGAATTTCAGAAAAAACTTGGAAAATTTTACATTAATTGATGAGTAATCAGAACAAAGAGGAAATTGTCCTTAGTAACAGTAACATTGTGCAATGATCAATTATGATTGACTTAGCTCTTCTTAGCAATATCATTTCTAACGGAACAATAGTATTTCAATACATTTATACACCACAACTTGTCTAGCAATTCCCCAATTGCTGAGCATCCCCTACATTTCCAATTCTTTGTCACCATTTAGAGAGATGCTATAAACATTTTGTACATGTGGGTACTTTTCCTTTTTCTTATGGGCTCTTTAGGATATATATATTCTAAAGAGCTCATAATCCAACAATTATGCATATACCATAATCCAACAATTATCACTACTACATAGTAGTAGTGATAATTGTTGGATTATGGTATATGCATACTTTTATAGCCCTTTGGCCATAATTCCAAATTGTCCTATAAAATGGATAAATTAATTCACAGCTCCAGCAAAAATACATTAGTGTTCCAATTTTCCCACATTCTCTCTAACATTTGTAACTTTTCTTTTTTGTCATATTAGCCAATTTGATAGATGGGCAGTGATACCTCAAAGCTGTTTTAATTTGTACTTTTCTAATCAATAGTGATATAGAACTTTTTTTCAATATGACTACATGTGAGTTTAATTTCTTCATCTGTTGAAGAACCACCTGTTCATATTTTTAACCAGTTATAAATTAGGGAATGATTGTATTTGCATAAATTTGACTCAGTTCTTTATATATTTTAGAAATGAGGCTTTTCTCAGAAAACACTAGCTATAAAAATTGTTTGCCAACTTTCTGCTTCCCTTTTTTTTTTGCCTTTTTTGCTGAGGCAACTGGGGCCAAGTGACTTGCCCAGGGTCACACAGCTAGGAAATGTTAAGTGTCTGAGACCAGATCTGAACTCAGGTCCTCCTGACTTCAGGGCTGGTGCTCCATCCACTGTGCCACCCAGCTGCCCCGTCTGCTTCCTTTCTAATCTTGGTGGCATAGTCTTTCCTTCTGCAAAAACTTTTTTTTTTAATTTAATGTAATCAAAATTATTTATTTTGCATTTCCTAATGTTCTTAATCTCCTGTTTGGTAACAAAATATTTCCTTGTTTATAGATCTGACAGGTAAACAATTCTTTTCTCTCCTAATTTGCTTATTGTATCACCCCCTAATGTCTAAATTGTGATATCTTGATTTTGACCTTATCTTGATATACAGTATGAGACTTTTGTCAATACCTAATTTCTGTCATACTGTATTCCAATCCTACAAGTTTTTTGTCAAATAGTAGGAAATTAGAGTCTTTGAGTTTACACAACAAAAAATTACTAGAGAAATTGATTATTCCATCTTGTGTACCCAACCTATACCATTTATCCACCACTATATTTCTCAGTCAGTAACAACTAGTTTTGGTGATTGTTACTTTACATTTGGACTATTCTAACAAAATGTTAATTGATTTCCCTTCCTTACTTAAGTCTCTTCCTACTACAATTCACTCTCCACTCAGCAACCTCACCAGAAAAACAGTATGACAGAAGCTAGAAAGAGTTCAACATCTTACACCTTATAGCAAGATAAGGTCAAAATGGGTATATGGTTTAAACATAATGGAAAATACCATAAGTTTATTAGGAAAACAATGAATAGTTTACTTGTCAGATCTATGGAGAAGGGAATTAAGCATGTGCATAAACCTAAAAATCCTCTAAGGTGTCTTTTTCATTTCACATAAGCAAGAATACTCTAATAAAGGGAGAACTGGCTACCACATACAAATTATGATTTAATAGACAGATGGAGGTCCCCTGGCTATATATTATAGAGTCTATAATATTTCCTTTTATGGCTCATTCCTTTCATTCTTAATATTCAGGAACAACAATCTGTAAGTAGTAGTAGCTGTCCTCTAAGGACCCAAATAATCAGTTTCTAGTTGGACATCCTGCTTCTTTCTCCTCATCCTTCTCTTCCTTTTCCTCCACTGTATTCTCCTCCTCTTCTCTCCTTTTTATTTATTTTTTTTGTAGGTAATCATACTCTTATATTTAGGTGCTCTGTCCAAAGAAAAATAGATTTTAATTGCCTATATTTAACAAGGGATCTTGAGGTTTGAAGATTATATATCCTTTCTTCCCTATTTATTCCAGCTTTTAAAAAAATGCTGGAATAACTAAATCTTTAATTTGATGTAGTTATCATTTATGATTTCTTGAAATACAGTTCCAGAAAACTAGGCTTTGATTAAGTCCATTGTGATTCAAATGGAACTAATTGATTATGCTTTTAAGCCTAATTCACTCTGGCTCTCTTTCAAAGCCCAATGTTAGGTCCCTGCCCAAAGATCATTTGTTCATTGTTTAGATTTTGATAATTCTGAATGAAAGTAAAGAGAAATTGTTTCTGTTCTGGCCAGAAGTTAAGAGGGTCTTTCCCTCTCAGAGTGATCTTTTGTAAAAGCAAAGTAGACAACCTTTTGCTTCAATTTTTATCAATCCTTTAACTACTGAATTGTCTCAAACAAACTAATACCTGGGAAAGACCATAACTTTAAAAAGCCAAGGTTTCTCACTGTGTTCTGGGCCAAAACCTGTCATCTTGACATATGTCTTTCCACAGGATTCTTATGACGCTGCAGGAAAGAATGAGGCTTTGCCTCACTTAAATTCAATTTACTTACAAGTCAAGCTATCACCCTGTTGATGTCATTATAAGAGCAACAATGAAGAAGGGAAGGAATTACAACCTAAGAAGAAATAGAGAGCATTATGAGATGTAAAATGACTAATTTAATTATATTGAGTGTGTTTTTTTTTAATTAATAAATCCAATGCAATTAAGATCAGAAGAAAAAGCAGAAAGTTAGGAAACAATTTATACAGCAGCCATTTCAGAAAAAGCTTTCATTTACCAAATTTATAAAGAACTGAGTCAAATTTATAAGAATACAAGTCATTCCTCAATTCATAAATGGCCAAAGGATATAAACATACAATTTTCAGATGAAAAAATAAAATAAAAACTATCTATATTCATATGAAAAATTTTTAAATCACTACTGATTAGAGAAATACAAATTAAAGTAACTCTGAGATACCACCTCACACTTACCAGATTAGATGACAGAAAAGTAAAATGATAAATGTTGGAGAAGATGGGGGGATATTGGGACACTAATGCACTCATTTAAAGTGGTGACCTAATCCAATCTTTCTGGAGAGCAATTTGTAACTATTTCCAAAGGGCAAATGCTACAAGTTCTTTTCTCTAGCAATACCACTTTCAGGTCTGTTTCTCAATGAGATCATAAAAAAGTAGAAAAAGACCTACATATATGGCAGCTATTTTTTTGTGGTGGCAAAAAAATTGGAAATTATGGGGAAATAGCTGACCAAGGTGTGGAATAAGAATGTAATGGAATACTATTGTGCTATAAGAAATGAATCTTCTCAGCAATATAATGATCCAAAGCAATTCCAAGACTCATGATAGAAAATACTCTACACATCAAGAGAAAGAACTGGTAAGTTCTGAAAGTAGATCAAAATTTATATTTTCACCTTTATCAGTTGCTTCTGTAGATTTATCATACATGTTTACAAATACATAATCTATAATAAAATGTTTAGCATTTTATAGAGGAGAGAGGAGAAAGAGAGAGAAAAACATTTTGGAAGTCAAAATTTTACACGCAAAAAAAAATAAAAATTTCCTTTGCGTGTAATTGGAAAAACTAAATACTATTGAAAAGGGTGTAGGGGGGGAATGTTATCAAATACATGAGTACAATAAGGGTAAAAGCTGACTCTTGAGTCAGAGAACATGGTTCAAATCACACCTCTGGTGATTAAACCACGATTGTAAGCAAGTTATTTAACCTCCCAGGGCTTCAATTTCTTTCTTTCTTTCTTTCTCTCTTTCTCTCTTTCTTTCTTTCTTTCTTTCTTTCTTTCTTTCTTTCTTTCTTTCTTTCTTTCTTTCTTTCTTTCTTTCTTTCTTTCTTTCTTTCTTTCTTTTTCTTTCTTTCTTTCTTTTTCTTTTTTCTTTTTCTTTTTTTTTTAAATGAGAAGGTTGGATAAAATTACATACTTAGTCCTTTCTGCTTCTAGATCTATAATCTTAGAAATATTTTAATTACATAATGGATTCACTTTTTTTAAGTGTTCCTTAAATTATAGTTTGGGATCTATAAATGGTCAATAGCCAACAATGAAATCTAAGTAATGGCAACTCCTTGGAAATTTTGTTGAGAGTGTATAAATATCTATATATGTTTTTTGAAGAAAGAAACTTTTGTAATGCAATAAAATTTAAATATTATTGAAGTAAAGTAACCTTTCTAAAGCATTAGTCTATGTCATTCCCCACCCTCTCCCAATTAATAAACTGTAGTGCATCTTTATCATTAATATGATTAAATAAAAAATCCTCTTTGACATTCAAAAGCCTCCAGAATTGAACAGGATATTTAATTTTCTTACTATATGCATTTTCATTTCCTATCCTTCATCTATTGTCAAGGAAATTAAGCACAATGGATAGGGTACTGGGCCTGGAATCAAGAAGACTTGTTTTCCTGAATTCAAATCTGACCTCAGAAATTGATTATCTGTGTGGCCCTGAAAAAGTCACTTAATGCTGTTTTCCTTTATTTCCTATCTATAAAATGAGTTGGAAAAGGAAATGTCAAAGTAGTTCAGTATTTTTTGCCAAGAAAACTTCAAATGTGGTCATGAAGAGTAAGGTAAGAGGAAAAAGGACTGAACGATAATGTTTCCCTCGGCATCATTAACTTCTGGTTTCCTTGAAGTTTGAGCTAAATTCACTCCCACCTTTTATAAGAAGCGCTTCTTAAATCTCTCTAATGTTTCTGCCTTTCCTAGAAGTTATCTCCAGTTTATTCTGTATATATCTTGTTTTTACATGGTTGTTTACATGTTGCCTCCAGAACCAGAATAAAATTTCCTTGCAGGGTGCAGGGGCAGCTAGGTGGTGCAGAGGACAGAGCATCAGTCCTGAAGAAAGGAGGATCTGAGTTCACTTCCTAGCTGTGTCACCCTGGGCAAGTCACTTAACCCCAATTGCCTCAGCAAAAATAATAATAAATTAAATGAATAAAAAAATAAAAATCTCCTTGAGAGGTCCTTTCTTTAATTTTTAATTTTTAAAAGTGTTTTCCCCTTTATATATCCAGCTCTAAACACAATGCCTGATACATATTAGATATTTAAAAATGCTTGTTGATTTCACTTGACTATTACCCTTCCCCACACCCCACACCCTCCCATAGAAACTCTCATGCATACTATACACACATTGTAAGGGGAGAAAGAGTTCAGGTTCCTTTCTCCACTTCAATCTTGCATAATGTGACTGATATGGCATTTTCTCTCTCTTTCTAAAAGTGTTCATAGTTCACTCTCAATAGAGAGTGTAGTACTCATCTTCTCCTGTACAAAGCTGCTTTGTCTTCTCTTTCCCCTTCTCTCTTCTCCTCTACTATTCAGGGCTATATTGTCCTGTCCCATCTGTCCTTCCCATTCTCGTTTCTTTGGGTTTGCATTTCTTTTGGTCTTTCTTTGACTAATATAACAGAAAGAAAATTACATTAAGATCCTTGTATGTATGTAAAAATAGATATTTTTTTTCTCTTTTTGACCATGATGTGAACCAGTCTTTCTTGGTAACTTTTAAAACCACGTTTCTCATGTAGTTATCTTTATCACTGAGCCTCTGAAGAACATTTTGAACAATGACATAACTACAATTTTCCAAAATTTTCATCATAGGCTTAAAGAAATAAAAGTTTTGATTTCAAAGAACAATCTGAGTATGAGTTGTTGAATTGTGTCTGTCTTAATGAAATATCATCAAAGTTAAAAGAATCAGCCTTCAAGAGTCACTTGGAATACATGAAAAAAAAATGTCTATACATGAAATGAGTGCTACATTAATCATTTTAGGTAAGAATATAGGAATAAAAATCATAAAGAAGAGCTTTCCTAATATATTCTGTTGGTGTAAGTTTTTTCAAGTTCACCTTTCATAATGGAACAAAGTAATACTATAATGAAAAAAAATTCTTAACCAAAGTAATTGGCAAATACTTGTTATGATTGCTGAACAATTGCCTATTATAACAGTTTCTTTTTTCAGTATTTTTTCTTCAGGGTCATTCTGCCCATGTGTATAGAGAGTCTGATATGATTTAGGAGAGCAATTTCGGCACCAAATGAGGTGATTGAGATTCAGGCACCAAATGATGTGGTTAGGATAGCAACTCCTAGTTCCAAATGATGTGTTTGGTGTTTAGCAGGAAATGTTGGGTTTCTGTCATGTGAATAATTCACAATAGCCATTTTTTTGGCAAAAAAAAAAATACATTTATTTAAGAGAAGAAGTTGCAGACAAAATCAAGAGATATAATAGACTCCAGGAATGGCAACTATGTAATAGAATTGGGGGAGCATAGTTAGGAAGGAAAAAGGTTTTTAACAATTAATGATGGAAAAGACAAATTCCCAGATGGAACTCATAATTAACCAGGAGAAAGGGAATACTCCATGACATGGGACACTTCCCTAACTGGCCAAATCCTAAAATAGATCCAGAACCCTGAAAGACTTAACTAAATATAAGAAAGATAAAGACAATAGAAGGTGGGATAGGGGGGTGAGAGGAAAAAAAATACCACTTGGCATGGGAGAGGGGGAGGGGAAGGAGAAAGACACTACTAGGAAGGGTGTCATGATAGACTTAACCTCAACGGGTTTAGGGAAGACAGAAAGACCCATGGACATATTTATAGGAGAAAATTAACCTCAGGGATTTGACATAATTTGGATTTTTGACTAAATATAGCAAAGTACCCATGATCTCCACAGAGGGTGGGACTGTAAGGTTAAACTGATCTCCATCAGTGTCCTTCCCTGCTTACCTCAGCGATTAATTTTATGAGTACTTCAGTCTTTTTCTGTCAACCCTACATAGTTACTCAGGACCTCATCAAGTCTGTGTGTGAACTACTATGACACATGCATCAAATGATCATAACCTATTATTTGGTATATTGATACACTAGACTCACTACCCCAGGGCAGGGCCAATTACATCTCTCCCTCAGGGCTTTTGATAGCTCAGATTAGTCCTAAGGGTCTTTATCTAAGGCCATCAACTTTAGCCTTGATTCCATTTAGTTCCCCACAATGTTAATCATCAGCAATTAGCATTCCAGTTCTTTTTAACCAATGAATATTAACTGGTTTTTAAAAAGGGATGTTTACAATGAGGACTTAGCAAAACTTCTCTTTCCTAAAACCTGAATACACATTTATCCACTGAAAGGGAAGGGAATGGGTTCAAATTGAAAGTGGTTTTCTACAGGGCATTTGCCAAGAAATTACATTTCAAAGATAAATTATTGTAGGTTCTTTTTCTATGCATTTGAATTGTGCTGAGTCAAATTGATCATTTGACCTATGTTATCTGAACTGGCATAAAAACCTGTCATAAACCTGGTCTCCTAAACTTCTGATGGCTTGCTATTTTGACCTTTCAGAGCATATGAATGCATGAATCCCCAATCTCTCCAATCTCAAAGTAGAGAAGGATAGACAAAACACAGACAAAAGCAATCATAGGGTCATGTGATTCTGGGTTACACTATGACTTCAAAGATAGTATCAGAAACTTTCAAATCCAGTATGTAATCTTGGGGCAAGTTAATTAATCTCTTTTTATCCCATTTTCCTTATCTGCAATTTGGATATATTAATAGCATTTGCCTTCTGGTGTCAAGTGAGATAATGTATTTAAACCTTAGAGTATTATATACATGCTACCAAAGGGGACTAATTCTGGAACTAAATGTCTGAAGTCTCTTTCCTGAAAAGGATTTTCAGTATTCCTTGGTTTCACTTGAAAAACATTCAGGTAGGAATGAGGTTAAACTTCACTTTGACCATTTGCCTTTTGAATCAATTCTCATTCCCAGTATAACACCATCCTCTCTAAATCATGAATTTTGTCAACCAAGGAATCAAGAAGTATGCCATTCTATTATCTGCCATTTTGTCTTTTCAAAAGCAGGTTTCCTTGGCCCTATGGGGATAGTGTTCCTATCCATCCATCTTATTAGACTAGAAAGTCACAAAACTAAGTTTCAATCTATATATGCAATACTTTTCCATCTTATGGAGTTATTCCCAACTCACCAAATCTTTCCATCATGTACAATCTTCATCAGTGTCTTTCTATAAGTTATCCTTAAGGTTTTTACCTTATATTAGAAGCCCAATTTCTTTTTCATTCATAATGAATATCTCATGAATTATAGCTTGCAATCTTCTTATATTTAAGCCACTATAGTAACATTCTATAGTGTAGCTCTAATTACATCCATTTTTTTAATTGTCCTTTCAATCAGCCAACATTCTGGTATTTTTAAAAATTGTTTCATTATATCTTTATCATTTAATTACTTGGAGAATAACAGCATTTAAATCCACAATTTTGAGTAAAGTAATATATAAATAATTCTAATAATTTTGAAGTTACCTTTTAAAAATTAAACTGAATTAATATAGCTATGGGTATTTGCTGCTCATACCCTACCTGCTGGCTTTTGTTTGCAGAAATAGTTTTAAAACAGTGGGAAAGATAAGTATCTTTTGCCTTCTCCAGCATTCAATGTTGGATTAAAAATATATTCTGTTTGATATTCTTCACATATGTGCAAAAATATGCCATTAATACACACACACATACAAACATGAAAATATATTCAACCCTACAATGACCATCCCAACAGATTTTAGGTGCTTTGAAAAAAAAAAAGAAATAAAAACACATTGTTTTAAAATTATGCAACTGTAATATGCTTTATTTGAGAATTAAGAATAATAACTACTACTTTCAATATTTATATATTTTGTAGAAATTTCATTTATAAAATTATTGATTGATTATAAATAATATTTGTATTTTGAATTTGACAGTGGAGCATGTAATAGAGATAAGCAGGAATAGAGATAAAATTGTTCCCTTCAAATAAAACTGTGACAGAAGTCGACATTCTATTTTTCTTGTTCAAGGAGGAAATGTCTGTTGACATTTTCTTTTTTAGAGAAAGAATTAAATTATTCACTGAGATCTCCAGGGACTTGTGTTGGTAGATGCTGAAGTGAAAATTGAAAATAGAAAATATCTTCATAGTTCTACATATACTCAGACTTCTCTACTGATGAGAGAGATGCAAAAAATAAATTCATTTCTGAATCTTTTTAATTATTTCTGACTATAAAAGTTAACAGATAATTCATTTCCTCTCAGATGCATCTTTTTTAAAATGTATTTTATCTTTCCTCAATGAAATCATTTTGCTTTGTCTTTACTTAATATTTGTATGCTCGTTCTGCCTTTAAAGGACTAATAAGATAATCGTGTTCATTTTAAAAATATACACTTGTGACATGTCATGTTAATGAGTTTTATTATAGTAAATAGCATGAGAGTAATATTTAAACACTTTCATAAGGAAACTTCATTTTTTAAATACTGAATATTTCAATTCCAAAACTTTTTTTCTTCTTTGAAGTTTTAAGTTATAATGGTCTGTATTATAATGATCTGCTGTCACAAAATATTTTTTATCTGTTTAGATATATATTATGCCCAGATTTATATATTCATAAGTTTACAGAGGAAGGGAAATCCATGAAGTGTAAATTTCCTCCATTGATAAAAGAAAAACAACTTCCTTTTTAATTTTTTTTTCTTTAACTATTTACTTGGTTGTTAATTTTAGAGAATTGTCTTGGTCAGAGATATTTTAAATGATTGATACGTGTTTGTGATAAGTAAGGGTTGAATTCATATCTCTCCAGTCCCCTCACTGGCCTTCTATCTACTATTCCATGCTCTCCCTCATTACCATAAGAATTAATTTAGCATTTCTCAAATGAACACATTTTACCTAATCAGTGTTTCCATTACATTATGGCCAACATTTTTGAAATTTCCATTTTATTGCTCAAGTTATACATGTATAATTGTGTGTGTGCATGTGTGTGTGTATGTGTGTGTGTGTAAAATTGTACATATAGTTTGTTTATCTTTCTTCTTGCTTTTTTGGCAAAAACAGCCAAGATTAGCAGCTTTCCTAAGCCTTCCTTAAAAAGGAAAATGACTTTAAAATGGGGAGTGAAGTTACTTTTGCTCATTTTCTGTCATTTTGTTTTTTCTTTACTTCTATAAGAAAAAGTTAATTTCAAACTGTCAATAAGACTTTTTCTTTAATGTGTAAAATTATATATTTAAATTTTAAATTCAGTCCTAATTTATTCAATTTTATGTTGTTATCTATAAATTCCTTACTGTTGGTACATATAATGCAAGTATTTTAACTAAAATAATTTCATTAATCATTTGTATTCAAATAAAATAATTATTAAAAACTAAAATTTCATAATAATATTTTTTCCTTTTTTGTGTCACATTATATTAGGCATTTATAGATCTTTTAATATGAGTAATAAAAAAAATAATAATAATTGCATCAAAGAAGTAGCTTGGAAAAATATAGTTATTTCTGTGGCAATTTTCAGAATAAAAGTTATGAATTTTTTTGGTGATAAGTCATTAAGATGAGATGGTTATTGTGAAATGCATAATAAAATATGATAAAAATGTAGCAGATATAGCCATATATCTACCAATACTTGAGCAGGAGGGGTGGGGTGGAGCATGCAGGGGGGAAAGACAATTAATATGGTAATAGCACTTGATGATTTGGATTCACCAACATTAGAAAACTTCCTGTGTCTTAACTCAGAGCAAAAAATTTCACAGTCTTTTAGTACATTGCTCTTACCACAGGAAATTTCCAAATAATTTGAGAAAGGCAAAACAACTTTGGCAACAATGGTAATACACCACTATATTATAAGTTAAACAGCCAGTTAGATAAATTCTTCAAGGAATCTAATCTGAAGAAAGGCATTTTCTGTGGCAAAGAATAGCTTGAGATGTTTGCCAAGGAAAGAAGTAACTGAGGAAAGCTATGGAATCATTAAAAGAATGATTACATAAAAATATGCTTATGGAAATTAAGCATATTTGAAGTTACCAATATCAATATACTGATTAAAAATATTTAACAAATTATGTCCATTGATATGTGGGAAGGATGGTTCTTTAAGATGAGATGGTTATTACTTCATATATTTTTTCATTTAGATATTAGTAAATCCTACCTGTCAATTTTATAAGGTAAGGAAATTATGACCTGGAAAAAAAATGAAGTTACTTATCCACGATTACTAAGGAAAATGTAGAAAATGTAACATCTAATACATCAATGCTTCTTTTTCCCCCTCTGATTTCAAAATCCATTCTACCTCATCAAGAAAAATAGATCAGCTTATTATATAGGAATATATTGATATAATTGAAATGATTGGCTTCAAATAGAATTTTGCAAGACTACTTGTAATATCTACTTAACTGCCAAACATTTGAAAACCTATACAAGCACTTTTGTCCATAATGATATATTAATCAAATAGTGAAGACAATAAGTAGCTATTCAACCTATCCATTAAGTTGGCTAATTTTTATTAATAGCCTCCTAAATACCAGGCATTCTTTTTGATGCAAGTTATGTGAAGTCAATTGTGAAAGAGCTACAGCCCTCAAAGAGCTTATATTCTAACAGAGGAGAGAAATGTATATTTAGAATGAAGTTGTTATTTAAATCCATTGAAACGTTCTAATCTTTATTTTTTTTTAAGTTTAGTTTTAAGATGAAATCATTGTTAATATTACTGTTATTTGAGGAGCCATATTCCATAGTCACTCTTGCATTTCAAGCACAATTTGAATAAAATAAGACAATATTTTTGCAAAGTGCTTTGCAAACTTTAAAGCACTATGTAAATGTCAGCTATAAGTCTTTTCTCCCTCAGTAACTCACAAGCAGTTGTGTATATTAGAATCTCATTTGCTCAGGATCCTCCTGAGATGGAAAATAGTTATTTGTCAAATTGTTCAAACGAAAGGATCAAGGTAAAATCATGTGTTCATGCTTGTAGAGATAGTTTGTTGTGCAACCTGAAATAAAATCCCTGTTTTGCTATTTCTAGTCTAGAGTGCTTTCCAGCAGAATACTCTGCTGCCGTTAGGAGCAACATAGCAGACATGAAAGAGAAAACTTTGAGTCCCTAATCAAACGCCTTGAACAACAGAAACAATTTCTATTAGTCTCCAATCTTACATGAATCGAACATTAAACACACTCTCAGGTGACTAAAGCCCCTGCTGTGACAGGCTATATTGTGTGACTGGGGAAATTGTTCTGTTTATTGTAAAACTCAACTCAACAGATAATATTAACTGATAGCAAAATTAACAATCCCAGTTCATTATTAAATTGAAACAGTAAGAGACCTAGATTTTTAATTGTTTTCATTCTTTCCTCTTTCCTGGAAAGCAAATATAGGTGATAATTAAGAGAGAAATGAGGAGGATCAGAAAAACAATGCATGTAAATAAAAGCATTTAGATAATGAACAGGTGAAGGCGTGTGTGTGTGTGTGTGTGTGTGTGTGTGTGTGTGTGTGTGTGTATCTGAGGGAGTATGAAACAAATAAAAAAAAGGTGTGAGGACAGGAAAAAGAAAGAGAATGTGTAGAAAGCATTGTCTAATGGAATAGGCAGCCTAATTTTAGCTCTAACATTTATTAGTTGTGTAAGTATGGGCAAATTATAGAACTCTTTGGGCTTTCCTCATGTGTAAAATAGAGACTCCGGAATATAAATGTATTTTTAGCTAAAATTAAAAGTTTCTGGTGACATGTGGAACCATATTGTAAATTGAATGAGTCAGAAGCTGCTAGAATTAGATAGGACATTGGGGAAAACTCAAACTTCCAGAGGAAACTGGAATTTCCACTTTTCCCTCCTTGCTGTTTACAGAAAGATTGCTGAAAGCATACATCTTGATTTGAACCAATGATAATTTCTTGTTTCCTTTCTTCCTAGTAGAGGGATGAGGAAAAAGAAAGGAAAAGAGCAGAATATAAAGCAAGCAAACAAAAAATCCCTAGTGCCCATCAATTGATGTCTATCTAGGTTCATTTTCCTTCCTCCCTTCCTGCCTCCTTCCTTCCCTCCTTCCCTTCTTTCCTTTCTGCCTTCCTTTCCTCTCATTATCCCTTTCTCCCTTTGTTCCTTTTTTCCTTTCTTCCTTCCTTTCTTCTTTCCTCCCTTCCTCCTTCTCTTTCTTCCTTCCTCCTTCCTTCCCTCTCATTATCCCTCTCTCCCTTTGTTTTTTCCTTCCTTCCTTCTTTCCTTCCTTCCCTCCTTCCTTCCCTATTTCCTTTCTTCCTTATTCCTTCCTTCTTTTCTTCTCTCCTTCCTTCCTTCTCTCCTTCCTTCTTTCCCTCCTTCTTCCTTCCATCCTTCCTTCCTTCCTTTCTTCCTTCTTTCTCTTTTATTCAGACAGTTTATCTAAGGAACAAAACTACATTTTGAAACATTCCAGATCAAGTAGTGAAATAATAATTTACTAAATAATGTCTTCTTTTCTTCTCCAAAAAAGAGCTCACACACAGGGAGTACATAACCTAATGTACATTAAAAATGAATGCTATTGCATGTATTTTTATCACTCGATTTGAAGTAGCTTCATCTCTAATCTGACAATATTCACATAATGCAGGTTAAAATATTATTACAGAAATAAGGAATTAGTGTGCTTTAAATATGCTTAGGAAATAAGATTAAATAATTTTATATTTTTAGCCAGCCTTTTTAAAAGCCACAATTAGTGAAATGCTCTTGAGGAGTAATGTGTTCATTCAGATGAAAGAAATTCATCCTTATGGACTTTTTTGCGATCAAGTTAAATTAGTTGGTATGAGAAAATATTTCAAAGGAGTAGTTAACTGCATTGATTCCACCCAGGAGGAAAAATTTTGAATAAAAATAATACCTTTAAAAAGATAGTAACTGGGGAATAATAATTTCATTAAATATCTTCGTTAAAATTTATAGATGCAAAATCTACAGCGTACTGGCATAAATCTATAAGATTAATCATTTGTCAAACACTATGATATGAATATATGATGAATAGTTTTCTTATGAATATGTATACATTTCTTTTTTTTTCAAAAACCATGTAAATATATGATCTCGTAAGCTAATAATGACAAAAAAGATCTAATTCAATTGTCTGATTTGATGATCACTTGCTGTTACTTTTACCTATTGCATAAACCTTCTTATGTTTCCAGAATACAAAAGGAAACTAGACTACAATAGCAAAATTGAAAGTGTTATAGACAATACATATGACTGTATAAAGTTGTGACAAAATATGAATGATTGGGATTAATTTTCTTTAACATTTCATGTTCCATATACAAATTAAATCTGTGATAATTTAATTTCCTTGAAACATGAACTCTTGCCAAAGAGACCCTCCAACTCTATGAAATTTAACTAGTCAGCTGATAATAAAGACTAATTTGAAAATCATGCTATGATTAGCTAAGCTGCCAGGAAATTAAATATATATATATGTATATATATATATATAGGATGAATCTGCAAAATGGACAGTTCCTTATAACATTGAAAAATGAGAGAACAAGGTATCTAATAAGATAAAATGCATTAGTGATAAATGTAAACTCATATGGTTGGATTATAAAAGAAAAGCATGTATTTATGTGGGTCAAGGGAACGGTACAGTTGCAATATTCTTCAAAAAGTACTGAGGTGATTGATAAACTGTAATTTCTAAAGGGGAGGAGAATGGAAATAAAAGAACTTAAACTTAAATACCAGATCTGCTTCTTTGTTGTGTGATCTTTATAGATAAACAAATAAAAATAGACAAACAAAAAATAATTCATACATAATCCATACACAATGTATGTATATATGTATATATACACATCTACACATTTGTTTATGCCCATATTTGTGTGTATATGTATGCATATACATATACACATGCATGTACAATACATATACATATTTTATAGGCATGTCTATATATGCATGTGTATATGTGTGCATGCATGTATGCATGTATACATAATCTGAGTTTAAATATCATAACCTGTAAACTGAGAGTATATAAATGAACTAAACAATCTTCAATATCCTTGCAAAGTCTAGATCCTAGTAAACAACAATGAGAACTCTTCACATTTAAGCTAATATACTTTTGGTATTGTTGTTGAGTCATTTTATCTGTATCTGACTCTTTGTGACCCTATTTGGGATTTTCTTGGGAAACATACTGAATTGGCTTTCCATTTTGTTCTCCAGCATACTTTACAGAAGAGAAACTGAGGTAAATGTGATTAAATTATTTGCTTAGGGTCACATAGCTTGTAAGTTTCTAAGAATATTTGAACACAGGAAAATGAGTTATTCTGATTTCAGGTTTGCTATACCACCTACCTACCCATGATGATACTTGTTGAAATACAAAAGATTTGTTTAAAAATGAAAGATAATGAATTCATTATTACTGGAAGTTTTCTCTTCTTTAAAATGGAGATCATAATACTCTGAATACTTACCCTACAAGATTTATTTATTGATTATATATTAAGGTATTAAGAACATTTTATAAACCTTAAAATATTAAATAAACATAATTTGTATTTATAATCTTATATGCTCCCCTGATTATAAAGTTTAAGTTATATCTATTACTTACAGAATGAAAAACAAATTGATACTTTAGGCCCTCCATAAATTAACTCCAGACTAATCTTTCTTCCCATTACTCATTTTCACACATTATTCATTCTTGTCAAACAAAAATTTTGATTTATTCTGTCATTGAGGTACTTCCCACAGCCATCTCCCCTTCCTGTCACATGTTCCCTTAAAATCCTAATGTGTTGAGATGCTTTGGAGTTCTTACCATATTAAATTGAGAGCCAGAAGGGATTTGTGAGTTCATCCAGGCCAACCCCTCATTTTTTTGTTTTCGTTTCTGAAGTTCAGAGAAGGGAATACAAGTTAAATAGGGTAAACAAAGCCAGAAATTGAAACCAAGTCCTCTGATTCCAGAATCAATGTTCTTTTCCGGTGTCATGCTTCTTATTCTCAGGTTCCTATTTAGTTATAACTCTTTAGGTAAGGCTTTCCTAGAAGCTGGAAATAATGTCAGTCTTTGTTCCCTGGTCTTTCATTACTCTGTCTTGAACCTTCAAGTTGTATTCCTATCTTATCATGAAAATGTATTAAACTGAAAACCGGGAATCCAAATTTATTTACATAAAGGAACACAACTTTTTATAGCTCATGTTTATTATCCTCACTGGGCTTCAAGAAGAATTACAGATCTGGTATACATTTTCTGAATAATGTAATAGGTAAGATTATATATGTATATATGTATGATATAATATATGTGTATATGTATTTGCTGTGAGAAAAAGGTTATAAATATTGCCTCCATAAATATCACTTACTTATCCTGGTTTGTCATTTGAACATAGAAGGAAAAAATCAACATTCATGAGTAGAATTTAGCCCAAAGAAATATGCACACAGTAGAGTTGATTCATTCCTAAAATCAGTATATGTAGTCAAACTAAATATGTCACACTGTTTTGTTCTGAAATAAGAATGAAGTGTGCTAGACATTGCATATTTGTGGTAAATGAGATAGTCAAATATACATTGCAAAGTATTGTGTAAATATATGTACTCAATTCTGTTTATATTGATGGCTTACAATTGAAGAATTTTATTTTATTTTTTTAATTTTTATTAATTTATTTATCTATTTTTTGCTTTTTTGCTGAGGCAACTGGAGTTAAGTGACTTGCCCAGGGTCACACAGCTAGAAAGTGTCTGAGATCAGATTTGAACTCAGGTCCTCCTGACTTCAGGGCTGGTGCTCTATCCACCTAGCTGCCCCAGAATTTTATTTTTTTAAAGGGAAACATGAGAACAAATGTCATTTTTTCCCCTTTCTGTGAACTTGCTATAGGCATCAGAATACATATTATGAATGGACTAAGGACTTTTCACACATACAAAGATAAATACCTTAAGATGGGAAAACATGGTTGAAGGACCAAATAATTTAAGTATGTTTTGACTCTACAAAATATAGTAAATTCTCACCTTTTGGGTTCTAATGTTCCTAGAAAATGTCTGCAAATTCCAAAATATGAATGTTGATAGATTGAACCTATGAGAAATAGGGGCTCAAGTTTCCATGACCACCCCAAACTGCTTTTTTTTCTAGAGATTGCTGAAATTACACTTTTCTGCATACAATTCTTATAACAAAACATTAATTTTGATAACATGCACTTTTCCTAACACAGCAACCATGAAATAACCCATAAAATGCAGGGAAAGAAGGATCATTGCTTGACTAGATGGGAATGGCAGGGGCATGATGTCAGAGGAACCCTGAGGTAAAAGAAGTAAAGAAGCAGCTTGCCATCTCTAAACTCCCTTTTGACTACATGGTTGAACTGTTCTCAGATGAAAAGCACTTGTCTTGGTTGAGTCCCTGTCTGTCTGAGCTACAAGCTCCTTTAAGGTGATTCATTCCTTCCACAGGAATATGAGTAGGTGAGGTTTCCCTGCCTGGGGCACTTGCCTTCCTAATAAGTATTTCATTAAAAGGCAAGACAATCCCAAACCACCCAGTATATCTTAAATTTTAGAAATAAACCCAATTAAAATCTCATCTAACATCAACTTATTGATCTGAAAACATCATAGAGATTATAAACAAAATCAATATTTTGAATTTTCTTTAACACACACACATACATACATATACTTGGGTCTATTTTAAAACAAACAAACCTTATTTACCAAGTATATTTTCCTTAAGTAAAAAGTAGCATGTGTATACAATTATATTCAGATACACAGATACACAGTGGTTTTTATACTACTAAGGAAAGATCAGAAATTCAATATGGTAATTTTCTCAACATAGCATGAGAGTTAAGACATTTTGTAATTAACCATTCTTGTCTACTTTAGCTTCTGCAGATGTAAGTTATCTAATTGCTGCTTTATTAGCTCACCATAGATTAGATGTATTCAAATGACATATGCTCGGTTTGTGCTTCACTGACATAGGATTCATCACTGCAGTCTGTATAAGACAACTATTTTGCTTCAAGTTTCAGTGACAGAGACATATTAAACACAAATGTTTAATGTGGGAATTTCTACATTTTTCTACATCAATACTAGAAGTTAGGAAAGTTGGAGGTGTATAAACTACTCTCTTGTGATACACATATGTATATATGTATGTGTGTGTATTTGTATATATTAATAGAAAGATAGATAGACACCAAGAAAGTTAACATATATGCCTAGAATTTCCAGAGATTGGAATTAATTAGAATTCATGGGAACACTAAACAAAAGTCCACATAAATTTATTTATTTGTTTGTAGCACTTTGAATCTATTAAAAATAGTTTGGGGAATTGCTTTGGATTGGTGAATCTATTGATTTCCATGATGCTCTTCATAAAAATAGACAACTATTTTTGATGCATAAACTACTACCTTGTAACTTGTTTAGTCTATTGATTCATGTTCTCTGACAAAGCCGTATATGCCAGCTGTTCTGGGACTTACTGAAAAATGAGATGCCATTTCTGTTTGGAGAATAAAGAGTAGATTTAAATGTGTAAAGTTAGTTTTATTTTTGGTTTTATTATAACTGATTTTTTTTAACCAAAGTACTTTTTCTAATGAAACCTTTTTCCACTTGGAAAGGAAATGGAAACTGATTCAGCCAATACAATAAGTATTTGAACCACTGAATTAAAATAAAGGGAAATCATTTTTCAAGAGTCCATAAAACAGCAAGTGACTTTTTTATTTAAACAGGTGACTATGATTTCATTCTACAGACAAAAGCTATATTCCTCATCCACAGAAACAAAGTAATGTATTTATTGCAAAAAAAAATTCAATTCTAAAAAATTATATTCTACATCACTAGAAAGGTAAAAAAATACAATAAACTCTAATACAATATATATGTATATATTAAATATATAAATACATATAATATACACATATATTCAGAAGTATTACATGTTATAATATATTATGTTGTTACAGCATATCATATGATATCATATTACATTATATGTATAACAAATCATATTATATTATATATCCTTATAGATTTTATATTTACAAATAATATATCAATATATTTATTTCATCTATTTACAAAGATTTATGTCTTTTATTATTTTCAAAGCATTGTAGTCATTGTAGTCCTTAATACATGTTTATTGAATTAATGAAGAAGTCAATAAAAGAGTGAATGAATGAATGAATGAATGAATGAATGAACCAAGGAATGAGATGGCTAAATGAAGCATCTGAGGAATGAGTTATTTGCAAGAATAATATTGACAAAATATTTATAGTAGTGTTTTTTTTTCTACTAACAAAAAACTAAAAACAAAGTAGACACTCATTGAAGGAATGACTAAAAAAGTTGTGCTACATAGGAAAGAAACTACTGAATAATAAAAAAACAATGAATGTAGAGAAGCATGAAAAGACATATATGACAATTCAAAGGGAAGTAAAAGAAACTAGGCAATGAATTTAAGGAATGACAACCACAACATAATTGAAAAAAAAAACTAAACAAATAAAGAACAGAAGCTGGAGGCTGCAAAATTATAATTTCCAATATTTGTCTCAAAGAAGAGGTAATATAAGAAATCTTCTTTAACTTCTTTGCAGTGATGGGAAACTATATGCCGAAATCACTGTCTATATATGTCAAATTATTTGGATATGTGATTTAGTTTTCCTAGATCATTTTATTCTTTGTTAGAAAAGATAGGTATCTGGGAAACATGTAGGAATCATCAGATATATAAGTGACTCATTTATGTAATACAAAAGATATATAGATGCTCTTTCACTTTCCCAATTACTAATGGAGTGTAACAGGTCTGTGTGCTTGCTCCCATGCTTTTTAGCATGACATTGTCTGTCATGTCAAATGCCCTCAATGAAAACAAGCATGGCATCAAGCACAGCTACTGCAGTGATGGTAAATTCTTCAATTTGAAAAGTCTACAAGCCAAAACTAAAATGGAGGGAGTGTTGGTGCATGATTTTTGATTGCAAATAATTGTGTGCTCAGTGCAGTCTTTGAAGCTGAGATGCAATAAAGTATGGATCATTTCTCTGCTGTTTGTGCTTTCTAGCATAACAATTAACACCCCCCCCCAAATAACAAAAACACAAGTACTCCATCAGCCAGCACTACGTCATCCATATATGGAACCATCAGTTACAGCCAATGAAGAAGTTATGAATGCTGTAGATAAGTTCACTTACCTTGGCAGTATATTCTTCAGGAACATACACGCTGATAATGAGCTTGACACATGGATTGACAGTATCTCTTAAGAATTTCTGAATTGATCATATGACATGGGAAACACTGATATAGGACTACCCAGCACAGCATGCCCTCATTGGAGAAAATGCTGTGCTCTATGAGCAAAACAGAAATTCAAAGGAAATGTGAGATGCTCAAAATTAGACAACCCATCTGAAATATTCATGTGTACTATTTTTTCCAGACTTCTAGTGAACTTTCCAAGCTTGTTTTGATCTGATCAGTCACATTCAAACACACTGTAATTTGACTCAAACATAATGCTTCCATTTTGGTATTCTTCTAGAACAAAGGATCACAAACAACCAACAAAATATGTTAAACAATTTTTTGAAAGATCTAGCATTTATAACATTACACATCTTATAAAATATTTTACAACATATTCTAAATCATGCAAAACAATGACCTGAGACATTACACCCATCTCAAAGATGATGGAAAAGAATGTCTTTAAAGTGACTCACTTTTCATCACACTGATATCAGTGGAGCTGAGAAAAATTCATTCTGATGCTAATTCAATCATTCTATTTAGTACACCATACTTTGTTTCAACATTATACTTAATAATCTCAACATCAAATAATAAGTCTTTACTGAAGAATTTGTTGTGTTCTCCCCTTAGATATGTAATTATCATTCTCACATTTATCTGTAATATTTTATCGTTATCTTTAGAATATCTTTCATCCCTAGATTGAGAGTATCAATTTGCAGAAATTTTCACATATTCAGGCTGACAATCCTTAGTTCTCTTAACTAATCCTCTTAGTCAAGAATGTTTTACAATACTTTGGGACAGTTAGGTGGCACAGTGGATAGAGTGCAGGGTCTAAAGTCAGAAAGATGCATCTTGCTAAATTCCAATCTGGTCTCAGATACCACTAGATGTGTGACTGTGGGCAAATCACATAACAAAGCTTGCCTCAGTTTACTTATCTGGAAAATGAACTAAAGAAGAAAATGACAAAATACTTCAGTATCTTTGACAAGAAAATCCCAGTGGCGGGAGTCAAGATGATGGAGTAAAGATAGGAACTCACCCAACCTATCCCCCAAACCATTAAAAATTCCTTTAAATAATGACCCTAAATAAATTTTAAAGCATCAGAATACCCACAAAGACAGACTAGAATATTTTCTAGTTGAAGACAACTTAGAAGGTCAGTAGAAAAGATCTTTGACACCAGGGTGGGAATTGAACCTGAAGTCCCAGTGCAGGTTCTCCTTCTCCCAAGTCCTAGCTCCACCGTGGCCCCAAACTGAACTGGCACCCACCTGAGCCCAGCCTCTGAATCAGGGGCAGTACTGGTGGCTTCCAGACCTTTCAGCCTAGAGACACCAAAAAGGAGCTGGAAGATCAAGAGAAAAGATCTGTGGAACAAGCGTGTGAGCAATCCCAGTGCAGGCTGTGCTAGTGCAGTCCTGGCTTTTGCCCCAAACTCAGCCCCAGCCTAGGACCCCAGCCTCAGCAAAGTGGGACCTTTTATTCAGCAACTACAGTGCAGGCTTTCAGGTTTTATGGCATGGGGATACCAGGGAGGACTGGGAAGGTCAGCAGAGAGGGTTTGTAGCCACGGCATAGAGCCAGCACAACCCCAGTCCTAAGTCCAGTGGCCCATCTCCAGATAAGCAGGACTTTAGTACACTAAATATTACAGCTCCTAACATAACACTTCAGGGAAGAAAGGATCAGGTTCCTTGATGGAGCTCTGAAAACAGCTGCATAAAACCCCTGAAGCTTGGAACACTGCACCCTCCATCCTGAAAACAGAACCCTATTTTAACAGTTAAATTCCAAATAATAGACTAGAAAAATGAGCAGACAACAGAAAAAAAAAGTTTCTGAACACAGGCATTTACAAGGAAGAACAAAACATTCAGAAGATGATAATGAAGTCGAAGCTTCTACATCTAAAACATCCAAGAAAAATAAGAATTGGAGGGGCAGCTAGGTGGCACAGTGGTTAGAGCACCAGCCCTGAAGTCAGGAGGACCTGAGTTCAAATCTGGTCTCAGACACTTCCTAGCTGTGTGACTCTGGGCAAGTCACTTAACCCCAATTGCCTCAGCAAAAAGCAAAAAAAAAAAAAATAAGAATTGGCTCAGGCCATGGAAGAGCTCAAAGGGGATTTTGAAAATCAAGTAAAAGAAATAGAGGGAAAATTAAGAAAAGAATTGAGTGTAGTGCAAGCTAATGAGCAGAATAATGCCTTAAAAAGCAAAACTGGCCAATTGGAAAAGGAGGTGCAGAAGCTTACTGAGAAAATTCCTTTAAAATAATTTTTAAAAACATTGTTCTACTTGATAGTCATGATAAAAAGAGATTGGACATCAAAGAAATTATGAAGGAAAATTCTCCTAATATTCTAGAACCAGCAGTCAAAATAGAAACTGAAAAAAATCCATGGATCACCTCCTCAAAGAGATCCCCAAATGAATACTGCCAGAAATATTATAGCCAAATCATGGAATGCCCAGGTCAAGGAGAAAATATTGCAAGCATCCAGAAAGAATTAATTCAAGTATAGTGGAACCACAGTCAGGATAACCCAAGATTTAGCAGCTTCTATATTAAAGGACTGGAGTGCTTGGAATATAATATTTCAGAGAGCAATGGAGCTAGGATTACAACCAAGATTCTCTTGCCTTCAATAAAATCCTTCAGAAGAAAAGTTGGTCATTCAATAAAATAGAGGGTTTTCAATCATTCATGATGAAAAGACCAGAGATGAATGGAAAAATTGATTTTCAAATATAGGACTCAGGAGAAACATAGAGAGATAATCAGGAAAGTAATATCACAAGGCATTTAGTAAGGTTTATTGGTTAACATTCCTACATGGGAAATGATTCTTGTAACTCATGAGAACTTTCTCATTATTATGGCAGTTACAGTGAGTGTATATAGACAGAGGGCACAGATGTGTGTTGAATATGAAGGGATAATATCTTAAAAAAAAGATGACATTAAGTAGTGAAAGAGGAATGTACTGGGAGAAAGGGAAAGGGAGAAATTAAATGGTGCAAATTATTTGCCATAGAAAAAAGGCAAAAAATGTTTTTATAGTAGAGAGGAATAGGGGGAAGAGAAAGGGAGAGAGTAAACCTTAAAGCTTATGAGAATTGGCTCAAAGAGCAAATAATACCTGCTCAATATGGATATAGAAATTTAACTTATCCTGCAGTAAAATAGGAAGGAAATGGGATATGTGAAGGCGGGTAGGTTGAGAAAAGAGAGGGCATATTGGGAGAGGGATTGGTCAGTACCGAAACACATTAGAAGAGGGGCAGGATAAAAGGAGAGGGGGATTAAATGGGAAGAAATACAGTTAGCAATAGTAAATGTAAACAAAAAATTCAAAGCAAATTTCTCTGTTAAGACCTTATTTCTCAAACATAGGGGAAACTGAGTCAAATTTATAAAAAAAAATTTAGAGCCATGCCCAAATTGATAAATGATCAGAATATATGATCTGTGTCCAAAGGGTTATAAATTCTTGCATAACCTTTCAGCTAATAACATCAGTGCTAAGCATGAATACAAAAAGAGATTTGGAAAAAACAAACAAACAAACAAAAATAAAGCAAAATGACCTATGTACAAAAACTATTCATAGCAGCTCTCATCTCAGGGCAAAAAATGGAAATGGAGGGGATTCCCATCAACTACAGAATGACTCAATAAACTGTCGTATGTGTTTGAAATGAAATATTATCCTTCTGTTGGAATTATGAGGATGCTCTCAGAAAAAAAAAGAAAAGAAAAACAAAAAACTGGAAAGTTCTCTATGAACTCAAGCAAAGTAAAATGTCCTGTTCACAAAGAAAAAACAGTGTTCTGAATTCTAGCTGTAAATGATTTTGCTATTCTCAGCAGTACAATCATTCACAATTACCCTAAAGGATTTATAATGAAAAAATTCTATCCATACTCAGAGAAGGAATTGATTGTGTCTGAATACAGATTGAGGCATTTTCTTTCTATTTCTCTCTTCTTTTTAACTTAGTTTTTTTTGAGGGTTTTTATTTTCATTAGAGTGGGAGATCTATGTTTTCTTTCACAACTTGACTTTTATGGAAATATTTTGCGTAACTTCATAAGTGGTTTACTAATTATGGGTGGAGATAAGGGACAGAACTTAGAACTGAAAAAATTTAAAAACAAATGTATTTGTTTTTGTTTTGAATGTAACTGGGGGAAAATATTAAATAAATTTTTTTTAAAAACAAAAAAACACATGAAGACCCAACAAGGGTCATTGAAAATTGGACACAACTGAAATAACTGAACAATAACAACTTACAATATCTTTCTCTTCCTGGAAGATTTCCTCTGTTGTTGTTTTTCTTCTTGTGGTTGTTGTTGCTGTTGTTGTTGTTGTTCTTCTTCTTCTTCCGCTGCTGCTAGTACTAATGGGGTAACATTTTTATAATTACATATCAACTACTGTGCTAAGCACTTTATAATCAATTATTATTTCATTTCATCCTCACAACAATTCTAGGAGGGAAGCAGTATATGCTTTTATTACCAACACTTTACAGATGAGGTAAATATATACTAAGTTCACTTATATAGGGCCACACAGATAGTAAGTAGCTGATTCTACACCTGAATTCAAGTTTTCCGGACTCTACCACTGGTAATCTTTTCAAATGAAAAATCTAATAGAACATCAGATCTTAACATATTATTTTATATGGAGTATGATGAGGGGAAATACAGCCAGGCCACAACTCATATGTTTGACTGTGGGTACTCAAGAAGTCTAAGATTATATTAGCATCTTTTGTCTTCCAAGCTACACTGATCCCTTATGAAGTGCATGAAATTCATTAGATATCCAAAATCTCTTCCACATGAAGAGCTTTTTAAATTTTCTGATTAATATTCCTTCAGTTTCATCTTAATTCTGTTCCACTATTGCAGATTGTAAAGAATTTTGAGTATTCTCATTACAGCACTTGTTTTATTGGCCACACCTAATTTTATGGGATACAAGGATAACAACAAAGACACGTATAATTCTCACTACATTTCAGGCACTGTATAAGGGCTTTATAATTATTATCTAATTTGATCCTCACAATAACCCTGAGAAGTAAGGGTTATTTTTATTATTATCTCCATTTTACAAATGAGGAAACTAAGGCAAACAGACTTTCTCAGAGTTATACAGATAATAAGTATATGAGGTAGGATTTGAACTTTGATTTTTCTGAACCAATGTCTAGGCCTCTATCAACTGGATTTTGTTAGTAATAAGCACTCATTTCAAAGGAAATATATTCTACCATTTTGGTTTGACACTTTTCTTATAAAATATAGTCTATCTCCATTTTAGATCATCTAAAATTTGAAAAATATTTTGTACTTATTGTACTTATTTTAAATTTGTCCTAAGCTTAACTGTTTCAGATGTCTAGTAAATTCAAAATTATAAATTAAGAGACAACCAAACTTAAAATCTTCAGCTAGATCACTGGAAAAATAGAAAAATCAAATAAGATATAATAATATTTGTTCTCATAAGGATCACAGTCTTACTGAGTAATTCACTAGTTATGAAAATAATTCCCAGTACTTGCACAAGAGATCCAATTAGAATTTTATTGGAACATTAAGAAAAGAAAAAAATATTTTGATTGGAAATTATAGTTATGGAAGCTAATTATGGAAATTATGGAAGCTAAAATTGAAATTCCAGAATTATATAGACAAATTTATTCTTACCTTTGCAATACACTTAATGCTTTACAGACTTTTTTGTTGTATGTATGACTTTCACCCTGAACTCTTCTAAAAGACATTTGACATTCTAATTTATGGCCTTTTACCTTTGTTTTGATATTTCCTTTTTAAAAAATTAATAGTTTTTTATTTTCAAAATATATGTAAAGATTGTTTTCAATATTCACCCTTGAAAAACCTTGTGCTCCATTTTTTTTCTCCCAACCTTTCTCCTACCCTGATTCCTAGGCAGAAAATAATCTATGTTAAACATGTGCAAATCTATACATATTTTCACAATTATCATGCTGCAAAAGAAAAATCAGATCAAAAAGGAAAAAAATGAGAAAGAAAGCAAAAAAACAAGCAAATAACAACAAAACTAACAACTCTCAGTTCCCATAATCCTCTGTCTAGGTGCAGGTGGCTCTCTTCATCACAAGATCATTAGAATTGGCCTGAATCATCTCATTGTTGAAAAGAGCCAAGTCTAACCCAATTTTTCATCATATAATCTTTTTGTTACTATGTACAATATTCTCCTGGTTCTGCTCATTTCACTTAGCATCAATTCATGTAAGTCTTCCCAGGCCTCTCTGAAATCATTCTGCTTGTCTTTTCTTATACATCAATAATATTCCATAACATTCACATACCATAACTTATCAGTTTCCTGCTCCCTGTCACTACAAAAAGGGCTGTCACAAACATTTTTGCACATGTGGAAACTTTTCCATTTTTCATAATCTCTTTTGGATACAGGCCCAATAGAGACACTGCAAAACCAAAGGGTATGTAGAATTTAATAGCTTTTTAGGCATAGTTACTTATTGCTCTTGAAAATAGTTGTATCAGTTCGCAACTCTACCAACAATGGATTAATGTCCCACATAGCCTCCAACATTAATCAGATCACATATGTTAAACTAGTATATTGATTAGAAAATATGTCATTTAAGCTTATAGCATGGAGAAAATAATTTATAATAAAGTTTCCTACCTAGTTTTGGGATTCTGGATATAAAGAAAGAACAAAAGTTAGAATGTAAATCAAATGTTTTTCTTCAGACAAGTTATTTTTTCTCATGTATTAGCAGAGTATTCCAAATTAAAAGATTTCAAAAAGGTCTTTCACTTCTAAACATCTAATTTGACAGTTTTCCTAATTTAAGTACAATATAATGCCTTAAGCAATTTCTGACAGCAGAATAAATATATGAAAAGGTCTCCCTTCAATATAATAATAACAATGGTACATTTATATAATGCTATAAGATCTTTAAAGCATGTTCCACTGCTTATTGCACAACATTTTGATTGTTATTATATCTGTGTTAAAATAAGAATACCAAGGAAAAGAGCAACTTGATATTGAAAACATTAAAAATAAATTTAAAAAGGGAAATTTTTATGTCTCTAGATGCTTACTTATATAAAATGGAGAAAGAGATCAATGAATTAGATGTGCAACTAAAAAAAATTAAGAAAAAGAACAAATTTAAAATCTCCAATGAAATACCAAATTTGAAATGCTGAAAATAAAAGGGGAGAATAATAAAACTGAAAGTAAGAAAAATCCTGAATTAATAAACAAAATTTGGTTTTAGGGGAAAAAAACCAAAATAGATAAATTAGGTCACTTTCATTTGCATATGTTCATTAATTTCCTTGAAATTCTTGTCCTTTATTTCTTCCAGATGAACTTTATTATGAATTTTTCTAGCTTTGTAAAATAATTTCTTAAAAGTTTAATTGGTATGGCACTGAATAAGTACATTAATTTACATAGTATTGTAATTTTTATTATATTTGCTTGGTCTACCCATGAGCACTTGATATTTTTCCAGCTGATGAGATCTAACTTTACTTGTGTGGAAAACATTTTGTAATTGTTTTCATATAGTTAATGACTTTCCTTGGCAGATAGATTTCCAAATATTTATCTTATCTACAATTATATTTTATGGAATTTCACCTGTTTTTAGACTTTGTTGATACATAAAAATGCTGATGATTTCTGTGGATATATTTTGTATACTATAACTTTGTTAAAGTTGTGAATGGTTTCTAATAGTTTTTAGTTGATTCTCTAGGATTCTCTAAGTATGCCATCATATCAGCTGCAAAGAGTAATAATTTGGTTTCCTTATTGCCTACTTAATTCCTTTAATTTCTTTTTCTTCTTTTAATGACAAAGCTAACATGTCTAATACAACACTGAATGGTAATGGTGATAGTGGGCAAACTTCTTTTACCCCTGATATTATTGGGAATAGTTCTAGTGTAACCTCATTACATATGATGCTTGCTCATAGGTTTAAATAGATGCTATTGATCATTTTAAGGATAACTCCATTTTTTCCTATACTCTCTAGTGTTTTCAAAAGGAATGGGTGTTGGAGTTTGTCAAATGCTTTTTCTGTGTCTATTGAGTTAATCATACGATTTTTGTTATGTCCAAAGAAGATCTGGAACTCCTAATTGAACAACAGATAGATAATTTTGATTATATTAAGTTAAAAAGTTTCTGTACAAATAAAACTAATGCAGACAAGATTAGGAGGGAAGCATCAAATTGGGAATTCATCTTTACATTTAATGGTTCTGATAAAGGCCTCATTTCTAAAATATATAGAGAATTGTCTCATATATATAAGAATTCAAGCCACTCTTCAATAGATAAGTGGTCAAGGGATATGAACAGACAATATTCAGATGATGAAATTAAAACCATCTCTAGTCACAAGAAAAGTTGCTCCAAATCACTATTGATCAGAGAAATGCAAATTAAGATAACTCTGAGGTACCACTACATACCTGTCAGATTGGCTAAAATGACAGGAAAAGATAAAGATGAATGCTGGAGGGGATGTGGGAAAATTGGGACTCATACATTGTTGGTGAAATTGTGAACGGATCCAACCATTCTGGAGAGCAATTTGGATCTATGCTCAAAAAGTTATCAAACTGTGCATACCCTTTGACCCAGCAGTGTTTCTATTGGGCTTATACCCCAAAGAAATCTTAGAGGAGGGAAAGGGCCCCACATGTGCAAGAATGTTT
>JAJPUD010018106.1:9064-29529 GCA_023553655.1 Myrmecobius fasciatus
AGAGAGAGAGAGAGAGAGAGGAAATGAGAGCCATGCAGAATTATGAAAAAGTCAAGACCTTAGAAAAGGAAGCAAAAAAATTTAAAAAATTGACTGAATAATGAAACTGCCTTAAAAATAAGTTTGACAAAATGGAAAATAAATACACTAAAGTAAACAATTCCCTCACTAACAAAATCCAACAAGAGATACCAAGAGAAATTCCATTTAAGATAACTTTCGATAGTATAAAATATTTGGGAATATATCTGCCAAGGGAAAGTCAAGATTTGTATGAGCAAAAATGCAAAACACTCTCCACCCAAATAAAGGCAGATCTAAACAATTGAAAAAATATCAAGTGCCCTTGGATAGGTTGAATGGATATAATAAAGACGGCAATGCTATCTAAACTAATCTGTTTATTTAATGCTATACCAATCAAACTCTCAAGAAATTATTTAACTGATCTAGAAAAAAATAGCAACAAAATTCATCTGGAAAAACAAAAGGTCAAGAATTTCAATGGAATTAATGAAAAAAAAAAAAAAGCAAATGAGGGTCGCCTAGCTGTACCAGATCTAAAACTATATTATAAAGCAGTGGTCATCAAAAACATTTGGTACTGGCTAAGAAACAGAGTAGTGAATCAGTGGAATAGATTAGGTTCACAGGACAAAATACTCAATGACAATAGCAATCTAGTGTTTGATATACCCAAAGACCCCAGATTTTGGGATAAAAACTCACCATTTGCAAAAAACTGCTGGGAAAATTGGAAACTAGTATGGAAGAAATTAGGCATTGACTTACACCTAACACCATATAGCAAGATAAGGTCGAAATGGATTCATGATCTAGACATAAAGAATCATGTTATAAACAAATTAGAACAATGTAAGATGGTTTACCTCACAGACCTGTGGAGGGGGAAGGAAATTGTGGAACGAAGAAGAACTATAGATCATCATTAATCACAAAATAGATAATTTTGACTATATCAAGTTAAAAAGTTTTTGTACAAAGAAAATGAATTCAGACAAGAGTAGAAGGGAAGCAATAAACTGGGAAAACATTTTTACTTTGAAACATTCTGATAAAGGCCTCATTTCTAAAATATATAGGGAATTGACTCAAATATGTTAGAATTCAAACCATTCTCCAATTGATAAATGGTTAAAAGATATGAACAATTTTCAGATGAGGAAATTGAAACTATTTCTAGTCATATGGAAAGGTGCTCCAAATCACTATAGATAAGAGAAATGCAAATTAAGACAACTCTGAGATATTACTACACACCTGTCAGTTTGGCTAGATGACAGGAACAGATAATGGCGAATGTTGGAGGGGACGTGGTAAAACTGGGACACTGATACATTGTTGGTGGAACTATGAACGGTTCCAACAATTCTGGAGGGCAATTTGGAACTCTGCTCAAAAAGTTATCAAACTGTGCATACCATTTGACCCAGCAGTGTTTCTACTGGGCCTATATCCCAAAGATTTCTTAAAGGAGGGAAAGGGACCCACACATGCAAAAATGTTTGTGGCAGCCCTTTTTGTAGTGGCAAGAAACTGGAATTTGAAAGGATGCCTATCAATTGGAGAATGACTGAATAAATTATGGTATATGAATGGTATGGAATATTATTGCTCTATAAGAAATGGTCAGCAGGATGATTTCAGAGAGACCTAGAGAGACTTGCATGAACTGATGCTGAGTGAAATCAATGGAACGAAGAGAACTTTATACACAACAACAATACCATACGATGATCAATTCTGATGGACATGGTTCTCTTCAATAATGGTGTGATTCAAACCAGTTCCTATTGTTCATCAATGAAGATAGTCATATACATCCAGAGAGAGGCCTGAGGGAACTGATTTTAGACCACAACACAGCATTTTAATGCTTTTTGTTAATATTTCCTTGCATTTTGTTTTCCTTCTTAGGTTGTTTTTTTTTTTTTCTCTCTTTCTAGATCTGATGTTTCTTGTGCAGTAAGATACATGTATAGATATGTATATATATATATATATATATGTATTGGATTTTTCATATAATTTAACATAATTAGCATGTATTAGATTACCTGTGATATAGGTGTGGGGGTGGGGGGAAGGAGGGGAAAAGCTTGGAACAAAAAACAAAGTTTTGCAAAGGTCAATATAGAAAAATCACTCATATGTTCTGTAAATAAAAAGCTTTTAATAAAAAGACCAAATACTAAAGCAAAAAGAAATGTCTAATAAAATAAAGCTAGCTTGATCCAGCTTGAATAGTCATAATACCCCTAATTGCTCATCCTTTCAGGGATAATAATGAGAAAATTATCATTTTAGCTGGAAGAACATTTAGAGAGATGATTCAAAACTGAAAACATTTAAAAATATGAGTATTTGCACATTTTAAACCCATAGCCACATATGTTCTTTTTATTTAATGATACAGCAAACTCTTTTATTATTCATGTTAATGGAGAATAATGCAAAATAATAATAGAAAATAAAATTGATTCTAAAATGTAAAAAAAGAAAGAAAACAGTTCCTTTGAAATAGAATTAAATAAATGGGGGAAAACTCCACTGAAGAAATTAACTCTATCAAAAATGGAATTGGCCAAATGGAAATGGAGATTTAAAAGGCTAACAGAAGAAAACAATTCATTCAAAATTGGAATTGGACAAGTGGAAGCTAATCAATTAGGAGACATCAAGAATCAGTGAACAAAGTAAAAAAAATAGAAGAAAATGTAAAATCCATCAATATAAAAACAATGGAACTGTAGCAATAGATGCAGAAGAAATCATTAAGCAATTATTAGACTACCATGAACATATGATCAAAAATAGAGCCTGAGCAATGTCTTACAATAAATCAAGAAAAATTGTCCTGATATTCTAGATGCAGAAGGTAAAGAATCTAACAATCACCTTCTGAAAGAGACCCCAAAATGAAAATTTCCATAATATTCTAGAAAAATCCAAGAATTATCAAGTCAAGAGAAAATACCACAAGAAGCCAGAAAGAAAGAATTCAGATATTAGGGAGTCTCAGTCAAGGCAACCCAGGACTTAACAACTTTTACCTTAAAGGATTGAAGGGCCTGGTTTATGATATTCCAGAAAGTAAAGGAGTTTGGACTGATATTCAGCAAAACTGAATATAATTTTTGAGAGTAAAAGATAAACATTCCATGAAATAGGGAACAATCAATCATTTCTGATTAAAATATAAAAATTTTAAAAAGTTATTCTCAAATACAAGATTCAAGAGAAGCCTAAAAAGGTAAAAATAAAAAAGGAAATGTTATTTAAAGATCAAACTGTCTATATCCTTACTGGGGAAGATGATACTTGTAACTCCTGAAAACTGTATCTTTAGTAGAGCAGTGAGAAAGGATATATATAGGAAAAGTATATGAGTATAAATTAACTTTGATGTACTGATAAAAAAATAATTATGGTGTAGAAATAGTATTGGGATGAGAGAAGAGGAGTTAGTCAATAGGATAAGCTATATAACTTGAAGAAGCACAAAAGATCTATTAAGGTCTAGGGAAACAAAGAAGGGGGGAGGATTGTTTGAACCATAATTTCATCAGATTTGACTCAAATAGGGAATAGCATATACACTTAGTTCAGTATAAAGATTTATCTTACACTTTAGGGAAGTAGGATGGGAAAGGTGAAAGAATAGGAATGAGAGATGTCTGATAAAAGAGAGAGCAAATATAGGAGGGAAAAGAGGAAAATGAAATAAAAGGGGAAGATGGTAGAAAGAAGAGCAAATTGTGGAAGGTGGAGATTAGAAGCAAAACAATACTGAAGAAAACCAGGGTTAAAGAAGAGAGAAAAACATAAATGGAGAATAATAGAATGTAGATAAATATACAGTTAGTAATCATAATTGTGAATGCAAATGGGATGAAATTTTTCATAAAATAGAAGTAAATGGCAGAATGAATTAAAAGCCCAAATCCTGCAATATGTTGTTTACAAGATACATTTTAAACAGAAAGATATGAATTTTTTTAAAAAATTAAAGGTTGGAAAAGAATCTATTATTCTTCAGCTGAAGGGAACAAACAAACACATGGGTAACAATCCTCATCTCAAATAATTCAAAGCAAAAATACATCTTATAAAAAGAGATAAGGAAAGAAAATACACCTTGCCAAAAGGTACCATAGACAATGAAGTTATATCATTATTAAATTTTATATGTACAATGTGGTATAGCATCCACGTTCCTAGTGGAGAAATTAGGTGAGTTAGAAAGTAAAACTATAATAGTGGGGACCGCAAATTTCCCCTTTCATAACTAGATAAATCTTATAAAAAAACAAGAAAGAAGTTAAAGAGATGAGCTGAATTTTAGAAATGTTAAATATACTGGATCTCTTTAAAAGTGAGTGCAGATATAATGGAATATACAATTGTTCTTTCAACACCTACTCCTGCTTAATAGTATTTTATTTTTTCCTGAATACATACAAAAATAGTTTTTCATATTCACTTCTTAAAATTTTGAGTGTCTCCCTCTTTCCCTTCCCTTTCCCTCCCAAGACAATAAGAAATCAAATTAAGGAAAAAAAATATGAAATATTTTAAGGGTGAAAATAGTATACATTAATGCATATTCAATCTTCATAGTTTTTCATCTAAAAGTGGATGTCATGTTCCATCACAATTTTATTGGAAATGTATCATTGTTAAGTATCACATAATTTTTCTTTTATTTTGCCCCAAATTTTCCTGGTTCTGATCACATCACTCAGCACCAATTCATATAAGTGCAAACTTTTCTAAAATCAACCTGTTCATCATTTCTTATAAAACAATAATATTCCATTACATTCAAATACATCTTATTCAACCATTCCTTAATTAATAAGTGTCCACTTAATTTCCAGTTCCTTGCCAATACAAAAATAGCTGCTACAAACATTTTTGTATATATGGACTCTTTTATGATTTCTTTGAGATACAGTTCAGTAGTAGCACTGCTGGATTAAAGGATGCACAATTTTATAGCTTTTTGAGCATTCTTCCAAATTGCTCTGAAGAATGGTTGGATCAGTTTACAAGTCTCCCAACAATGCATTAATGTTCCAGGTTTCCCACATTCCTCCAGCATTTATCATTATGTCTTCTAGCCACTTAACATAATCTGATAATTGCCAAGTATGAACTTAGAGTTGATTAATTTGCATTTCTCTAATCAATACTGATTTGGGGCATTTTAATATGACTATAGATGGTTTTAATTTCTTCATTTGAAAATTGTACTTATGTTTTTACTATTTGAAAACTTTTTAAATGAAGGTAATAAAATAGTCCATTTTGCATTTTATAGTGTTCTTATTTTGTTGTTATTGTTGGTCATGAGTTCCTACTTTCTTCAAAGTTTTGAAAGGAAAACTATCACTTATTGTAATTTGTTTATGTTATTCCCCTTTATGTCTAAAAATGAACCCATATCTATTTTACCTTGGTATAGAATGTGTAATGTTCATCCATCTGTAGTTTCTGCCAAACTACTTTCTAGATTCCTCAGGAATTTTTGTCAAATAGTGCCTTTTTATACTAGAAGTTGGAGTCTATGGTTTTGTGAAACAGGAGATTCTATAGACATTTATTATCATGTATTGTGTACATAACCTATTTCAGTGATCTTCAGCTCTATTTCTTAGCTAGTAAATGTTGAAGTGCTGGAGGGTATGTAGAAATAAAAACAGGGTAATACCTATTTTGGTTATTGGGGAGCTGTGAAATGATGCAACCATTTTATAGCACATCTATCTGTGTCAGCATTGGTTTTGTATCTCAAAGACACAGATCTCCCCAAAAAAATGATAAAAAGAGGGGAAAATGTTTGTAGCAGCTCTTTTTGTATTAGCAAAGAATTAGAAAATGATTGGTTATCCATCACATGAAATGGCTGATAAGTTCTAGTATTTAAATATAACTGAATATTATTATTCTGTAAAAAGATGAGCCAGTTGATTTCAGAAACACTTCTAAAGACTTACATGAACTGATGTTGAGTGGAGTGTTCAAAACCAGGAAAACATTGTACAAAGAAAAAGCAAGATTTTTTGATGATCAGTGAAATAGATATAATTCTTCCCAGCAATTCAATGATCCAAGGCAATTTCAACAAATTATCAATGGAAAATGGTGTCTGTACCCAAAGAGACAACTGTGGAGATTAAACGTGGATGAAAGCATATTATTTTAATCTTTTTTCCCTTGTTTTTCCCTCTCTAGTTATTTTTTCTTCATTTTTGTTATGATTTTTCTTTCAAAACATGGCTCATAAGGAAATATGTAAAAGATGAATGTGCATATATATAATGTATGTATATATATACATATATGTATATATATACATATATATGTCTCTGTGTGTATGTGTGTGTGTGCGTGTGTGTGTAAACCTGAAACATAAAACGAAAAATCTCTGATAAAGGTCTCATTTCCCAACCTTATAGAGAACCAATTCAATTATTTTTTTTTAAAGTGATATTCTCCAATTGATAAATGATCAAAAGATTTGAACAGTTTTCTAATCAAAGTTAACTATAACCATCTTATAAATATTATAACACTCCATTGATTGGATAAATACAAATTAAAACAATTGTGAGCACTTCATACCTATTAGAATAGCCACTAGGACTGAAAGGAAAAATAACAAATAGTGGAGGGGAGGTGGGGAAAATGGAACATTAATGCATTGTTGCCGGTGTTTCAAACTGATTCAATTCTCCATAGAGCAATATGGAACTACACCCAAAAAACTATAAAACCATGCATACTCTTTGACCTACAAATATCACTATTGACTCTATATTCCTAAATAGATACACACACAAGAAAGGAAAAGGATCTTTATTTGCACAGATAATTACAGAAGCTTTTTTTTTTCCTGGAGGCAAAAATTGGGTATTGAGGGGATACCCATCAATTGGAGAACAGGTGAACAAATTGTGGTATGTCATTAGGATAGAATGCTATAATAAATTATAAACAGATGCTCTCAGAAAAACCTGGAAATATTTGCATGAGTTGATGAAAAATGAAAGCTACAGTCTACAAATAGGAGCAATATTGTAATATGATTACTTGGGAAGGATTCAGATATTTTCAGAAATAAAATGATCCAAAACAACTATGAACAACTTTTAAGGAATAATCCTATCCATACCCAGAGAAAGAACTGACAGTCTTTGAATAGACATCAAAGCATATTTTTATTTATTTTTCTTGTTTTTTCCTGTTTTTTATAGCATGAATATAATGGAAATGTTTTTCATGACTACATGTATGAAATCCTATATTAAATTCTTTGCCTTTTCAAAGCAAAGTAATGGGAAGAAAGAAATGGAGGGAATCCACAACACAATATTTTATAAATTAATGGTAAAATTGTTTTTACATGTATCTGGGGAAAATAAACACTAAATATATGAATAACTGAAAGTTTTTTTTTTATTTTAACTTAATCTTATCCTTACCATTTTCTATTTTTTTGTGATTTCTAAAAGGGGACCATGCACTCATATTATTTGACAAGTAGTTTGAAAAATAAAATTATTTGTACAGTAAAAGTACTTATTCAATAAATGTTTACATTTCTTTATTTCTCTTCTGCCATCCTATAACAGATGCATAATAGTTAGAAAGCAATGGTATGAGCTAATTCATTCAAAGTGTAGTTGTACGAAGTTCCCAGACAAACCCTACTCCCTTAAACATTCCTGGTTTAAATACATAGGGGATATTACCTCATAATGTGTGTCAATTAGTGAGAAAATCCTTATTTTTCCTAAGAACATTTTTTCTACATTTTTATCTTTTACTTCTTTTGGACTTCACTTTTAGACTAGGCTCCTAACTCTGATTTCCTGCTCAGTGGCTATGGTTATTGTGACCTTTCACATTCTTGACTCATTCAGGAGATAACAGTAGTGCTAACACTGGTTTATTAGAGTCAGTTTTTGCTGCTGCCTAAGTTTTTACAAATAAATGCACTATTTGAAAGACCATTCTTACAAGTTTGCAGATATGTCTTTTGCTTATCTTTTTTCTCTTGAAATTTGCATTATGTCATTTGATAATAGGCCTCTGTAGTAGGTAACAAAATGTTACTATAATTTCCTGGGATTTAATCTTGAAATAATATGAGAAATTCTTAGATCAGGTAATAGTTTAAAAATTTATATTTACTTAGTCTTAGTGTAGGGAAAATAAATAAAAACCCCATGTAATGAAGTACATTGTCTATTCTGAGAATTAGTGGTATGACAACTCCCCAAGCCTTGGCAAATCAGTCTATTCTGAAGTCTCCTGATTTTAAGTGTATGATCTTTCACAGCATATATGCAAAGTATATAGGACCAGAGATTAATGATTATTTAATAAGCTTGTAGACAGACATGTTTCTTACTTATAAGCCTTTCCCCAAAATCCAAATCTGCCAAGAAAGTTAATGCGTTAAGGATTTGACTGATCTCATATTAACTTCATTTGATGAAAAATTAGATCTACATATACAACTATTTATAAATATAGATGTAAATATGTTATATATACATAGTCATTAATCAAGATAAATAAAATTTATATTGCTCTTCAAGCATAAAGGAAAGGTAGTATTATTTCTGGCTTTTTATACAGAGGACTTTGGCGACTATCACAAACACAAAGCATCTTTGATATTAATTCTCCCCTAGGAGAGCCTGCACAACATGCTTATTGGAAAGCTATTATGAAGTGTAAAAGAAGTAGAGATATTCAAGAATGTTTAAAGATTTTATGATTGCCTCCAGTCTCCTAAATATGTGATTAAGAGAGAAGACTTGACATTTGTGCAGGTAGAATTTAGAGTGCCTTCAAAAAAAAAAACACTAATAACTATATTCTTGCCTATTTTTGTTTTTGGCTGCTCATTCTAGGTGGTTCTCTTTGATTCTTTCACAGTCTGCACTAACCATTTAATTTTAAAATACATAGTATATAAATTAGAAAATGAAAAGATAAAGATGAAAAATCATTTGACTCTGATATTAATAGGGAACCAATGGAGTTTTAAGGATTAAAAGGATTAGAAGAAAATAATTAAATAGGTGCCTTAGAAATGCCAGTTTGATAGCTTTGTGAAAAACTGATTCAAAAGGGTATGGAATTTTAACATAGAACAATTTGGAGCCAAAAATATGAGGATCTCAAACAGGATCGTCATATGTTTGGTTAGAAAGTAGGGAATTTCAAGAGATGTGAATTAATTATAAATGACAAAAAATTCATAACTGATTGGATTTGTACTGCAAGGAAAAGTAATAATGTCACAATGCTTTGCATCAGAGTACCTGGATAAATTGTTTCACCAAGAACAGTAATAGAGAATGGCAGAGGGGCAAGATGGTAGAGTCCAGACAAGACTCTCTGTGACCTCCTCTGACCTTCTCTCAGACCAACAGGAGATGAAGCTTTTAAACTGATTTTTGGAGACAAAGCATCTCCAAATATTTGGCACATTCCCAGAAGAAGTTACGCTGGAAGAACAACACAACAGGTTTGCTTCAGTAGGACAAGGGGAGAAACAAAACTACAAAACACTTTCCACACAAATAAAGGCAGACCTAATCAGTTGGAAAATTATCAAGTGCTCATGGGTAGGCCGAGCGCATATAATAAAAATGAAAATATAACCTAAATTAATCTACTTATTTAGTGCCATTTTAATCAAATTCCTAAGAAATTATTCTACAAATGTAGAAAAAATAGTAGCAAAGTTCATCTGGAAGAACAAAAGATCAAGAATTTCAAGGGAGTTAATGAAGAAAATGCTGATAAAGGTGGCCTTGCTCTGCCAGATCTAAAACTATATTATAAACCAGTGGTCATCAAAACCATTTGGTACTGGCTAAGAAATAGAGCAGTCCATCAGTGGCACAGGATAGGTTATCAGGACAATCTAGGCAATAACCTTAACAATTTAGTGTTTGATAAACCCAACGACTCCAGCTTTTGGGATAAGTACTCACTAATCGGCAAAAACTCCTGGGAAAATTGGAAAGTAGTATGAAAGTAGTTAGGGCTTGACACATACCTAACACCACATACCAAGATAAGATCTAAATGGTTCATGATCTAGATATAAAGAGTGATATTTTAAGCAAATTAGAGGCACATAGGATAATTTACCTCTCAGACCTGTGGAGATGGTATAAATTTTGTCCAAAGAAAATCTGGAACTCTTATTTGAACACCAAATAGATAATTTTCATTGAATTAAGTTAAAAAGTTTTTGTACAAACAAAACTAATGCAGACAATATTAGGAGGGAAGCATCAAATTGGGAAATCATTTTTAGATTTAGTGGTTCCAACAAAGCCCTCATTTCTAAAATATATAAATTGACTCAAATTTATAAAAATTTAAGCTATTCTCCAATAGATAAATGGTCAAAGGTTAAAAGACAATTTTCAGATGAAGAAATTAAAACTATTTCTAGTCATATCAAAAGTTGCTTTAAATCATTATTGATCAGAAATGGAAATTAAGACTGCTCTGAGATACTACTATACACTTGTCAGATTGCCTAAGATGACTGGAAAAGACAATGCCAAATGTTGGAAGGAATGTGGGAAAAATGGGACCATTCTGGAGAGCAATTTGGAACTATCCTCAAAAAGTTATCAAACTGGGCATACCCTTTGACCCAGCAGTGTTTCTATTGGGCCTATATCCCAAAGACATCTTAAAGGAGGGAAAGGGCCCCACTTGTGCAAGAATGTTTGTGGCAGCCCTTTTTGTAGTGGCTAGAAACTGGAAACTGAAGGGATGCCCATCAATTGGAGAGTGGCTGAATAAATTATTGTATATGAATATCATGGAATATTATTGTTATGTAAGAAACAACCTAGATGATTTCAGAAAGGCCTGGAAAGACTTGTATGAACTGATGCTAAATGATGAGCAGGAGCAGGAGATTATTTTACACAGCAATAACAAGACTATATGGTGATCAATTCTGATGGACATGGCTGTCTTCAACAATGACATGTTTCAAACCAGTTCCAGTTCAGTGATGAAGAAAGCCATATGCACTCAGGGAGAAGCCTGTGGGATCAAAGTATGGATCACAACATAGCATTTTCATGCTTTCTGTTGATTGCTTGAATTTTGTTTTTCTTCTCACGTTTTTTTTCTTGTAAGTCCAATTTTTCTTGTACAGCAAGATAATTGTATAAATATATATATATATATATACATATGTATACATGTATTCGATGTCATATATTTTAACATAATTAACATGTATTAGACTACCTGCCATCTAGGGGAGGGAGTGAGTGGAGGGAGAGAATACTTTGAAACAGAAGGCTTTGCAAGGGTCAATGTTTAAAAATTACCCTTGCATGTTTACAAATAAAAAGCTTTAATAATAAAAAAAGAGAGAGAATGTTGAGAGAATCATGGGCACTTTTTCTTAGGGGAGGGATAAGATGATAATATAATGAAATCTGTGATAAATATTGCAACAAATTCATTCCTGTTCATTCCATTTTACTTAATAATCCCCCAAAATGGAAGAGGAGCTTATTCAGTAGCCTTTGCCTAGAAGAACAAAATCTTTCCTTGGTAGGGGTAAATGGGTTATGTTTATGCTACCATCTTGAGTGAGCGATTAATATTTATACACATAACGGGTATTAGAGGAGCAATTTTCCCAATGATACCTATATAACATATGCTATGAATACCAGGTTAGTATCTGCTCTGAATAACTAAAGCTCTGCAGATAATATATATTTTTTTTCTTTCTTCCTTTCTTTGTTTAGTGTGGATGGATAGAGTAGGTGGATAGAATGTGTTTTAGACAATAGAAGTGAGTAAAGTTGTGTTAGAAACAAATTCCAGGATTAATTATCATGGGCAGAGAAAGATATAGTTCAGCGTCAGATCATATTTTTTGAGTCACATCACAGGTGCAATAAGGATCAGATCAAGAATAAGTTCAAAAGAATCATTGCTCCAAACTTGAAAATCCCTGATCTAAAGCAAATGTTACTTGCCTTTTCACTCTAAATCCATATTCTACTCTCTCAACACCCTTTCCAAAGCATTTGGATATGCCAGGTTAGGGCATGGTCTATTTACTACTATTTCATCTTCTGAAATATCTTATATTCCCGAGCACCCAGCATTCAAATCAGATTAATGAGAAATTAAAATTATTCCAGAGGGAAGTTTTCATTTTGATGAACATGATTAAAATATTTAATAATCCTTATATAATTTCTTTGTTGTGGTGAACCATTTATTTCTATATTGTTTTTATATGTAGATGCTTAACATATAGTATTAAGTATTTTCTTAATTGGATTGGATCAGATTTAACAACTTTACAAAGATTTAAATAATCCCTCTACTAATAATTTTTTGTCAATACAGCTTAGAAAACAGTGATATTTTTCATTAATAATAGTGTCTTAAAATTTTGCTAAATTATATTTAGGAAATCTAAATTTATTTAATTACTTATTTTTTCTTTTTTGCTTTTTAGCTGAGGCAATTGGAGTTAAGTGACTTGCCCAAGGTCACACAGCTAGGATGTATTAAGTGTCTGAGGCTAGATTTGAACTCAAGTCTTCCTGACTTCAGGGCTGGTACTCTATCCACTGCACCACCTAGCTGCCCCAGGAAATCTAAATTTAAGTACTGGTGCAATAACTAACTATATGACCTTGGACAGCCAATCCCTTACCTTCTTTTGCCTTTGCTTTCTTCATTTTTAAAAGCAAATTACTATACCTAATGGTTCACATCCTTCTAAAATATGTAAGCTTGTAATTTTGCTTATAACTCAAAGGAATTAAGCTAATCATTTGGTAAGGAGAGGTCACAAATAGATAGTGTGAGTGATCCATTGGTAATAACAGGACAAAAATAAGTCCATTTGCCTTTTAGTTTGATTCTTTAGTAAAAACAAAACAAAACAAAACAAAAAACATAATAGGGATGTTTTCTACTTGATTACAGGAATTATACAAATTAATCATTTCATATATTCATTTGACTAGATACAGTTTAAAATTCAGAAATCTTTCTTCAATGTGAAATTTAAAAACCTATGCTTGAAGAAGGTCAAATAATGCTGAAATCAAATTCTGAAATTCTGAAAGCAAAATACTTTTATGCCTATTATTCACTCTATGATTATTTCTTTATATTTGTTTTGGAGAGGACTTGATATTTTTTACATTAGTCTTGCCAAAAGACTTAGATTAATTTAAAACAGATTTATTTTAATAGTTTTATTTTTATTTATTTTAACAATGGTCATTGTCAATACAATGAATTTGGTGTGGATTCTGTGTGTGTTTATATATATATACATATATAAATATATATGAAAAAATATATATATAATACATATATGTGTATGTGTGTTTTTTCATAGATCTATTCTTCATGGTGTACTCTCATCAATCATATCAGAAAGCTGATTTATATTCTCTACACTTCACCACTAACTGAATTACTAAACTGAAATCTTACTCAAAGTTTAAAATGCAATAAAAGTAATCAAATTTTTCTAGTCAAATCCTAACAGTGGTGAATAGATGACACTAATTACCTTTTCTTATTATGCTAGAAATGTGGTTTACTCCATTTTTATTCATGAAGAAATATCACAGAGCCCACTGAGGTGACTGCGGGAGGATGTAATATGAATTTATTTGCTTACTGGTTTTACTCTTTCTTTTCATCAATATGCAAGTTTTTTTTTTTTTTTAATGGCAGTGAATTTGTAGGCAGGCATGTCTCATGCTCAGGGGTAATTATTGCTTACTACAAAGAGGCTGGGTTCAACTTCTCCAGATTCAATCAGAACTTTAGAGTGATGACAGGTCTTTCTTTGACAGTAATTTTGTTTTTGTTTTATTTTTTCAATTTGGTGGAGGTATAGTTTCAATGACTTTAAAACAGGAAAAATTGGTGATTTTATAAGAAAAGGTTTCAAAATACAAATCTTTGGTTAACTTGATTTAAAGAAAAAGAAAAGCAAATTACCATTATAAAAATGAACAAGAAATTGAAACAATCCTTAGAACCTAATTTACCTGTGTATACCAGAAAATCTGGCATTCTAAATGAAATAGATGAATATCTACAAAAATATAAATTGCCCAGATTAACAGAAGAGAAAATAAAATATTTATATAATCCCATTTTAGATAAAAAAGAAATTGAAGAAGATGAATTTGATATGAAAAAAAACTATAGGGTCCAATGAATTTACAAATTAATTCTTCCAACATATAAAGAAAAAATATCCAATATTTTATGAACTACTTAGTAAAAAGAGACAATGAAGGAGTCCTATCAAATTCTTATTAGAACACAAATATGGATACTTAAATCAGGAAGAGTCATAACAGAAAAATGCATCCAAATATATGTTGTAATAGAGGTCATTACTGAGAAAAAGCAAATATGTATATGAATGAATAAATATGTAGACCTGCACCAGTTATTTCATCTCTGTTGAAAACTCTCAATGTGAAGACTTCTGAGTGCTGATGCACATCAGCAAATCTAAGACAGTATTTTAGCTTTTCTACTCTGAAGTCCCTGAGTTTGTCAATCAATCAATCAGACTAACTATGTCCTAGGCACTATATAAGGTTTTTGAATACATAAGGAGGAAAACATAATACTCTCAATGAATTCCCACTCTAAACAGGTAGACAATATCTAAATAGTTACATATCTGTATAAATCTAATAGATGAATAGTAATCTCAGAAAGGAAAGCATTGAACTTTTTATTTTTCCCCAAATCACCCCAATTCAAATCTATTCCCTTCTCTTAAGCTTCCTTATTTCTCTCAAGGTTTCCACCATTCTTCGTGCCCTTCACTCTTGAAACCTATGTGTTATTCTAAACTCTTCATTTCTTAATCTCCTATATGCCAAGACTTGCTAATATCACCTTTTCTATATCTCTCAATTATGCTCCCTTTGCTTTGATCTTACTTCAGACATTCATCTTCCCATATCTTGATTATTGCAATAGACTGGTGGTTAGCTTTTCACAGACAGGTTGACCCCCATCCTAGACCATCTACCATTCATCTGCAAAAGTAATTTTCTTAAAAGAAAAGAATGACCATATCAACCCCAACCCTATATTCCACAAACTCCAATGATTCTGTATGACCTCCATAATCAATACAAAATACTTTGACATTCAAAGAGTGCTTATTGACTGACTGACAAGCAGTGGGGGCTCCTGGCAGAGGCCTCCTGAAAAAGATTAAGTGGCATGTGTATAGAAATGCATATGAGAGAAATAGCATTTTAAGCCAAATATTTTTGATTAAAATGCCAAATCTTTGTTTTATTTGCAATAAATTCTCTTATATGTATACATATTCATATATATTTATGCTGAGAAGATTTGGATTTATATTTTTATAATCTCTTTTTTCTCCTTTTAGGTTCAGTTATTACATTATCATATTAGTTAGCTTTGCAATGAAAAGTGCTTTGAAAGCTTTAAATTGATAAATCAATAGTCATTATCACAATCATCATCATCACTATTATCACCATGTTCTATTGAATTCTTTCCTATTTGACAGAGTGTTTAGAGTGGATGGGGTATTCAAGGAAGAGCAGTTGGGGCTAAATGCATCTGAAGGTAATCCATAGTTCTTAAACCCATTGATGAGCTAGGTGGGTGTATGTGAAAATTTCCTACAGTATAATTAATGAGTGAGAGCCTTTTTTTCTCCCAACAACCACAACGGTAGCTGAAGTGGGTGATTAGTAGCACTTAGAACTTGCTCAGACACTGAAGACATCACAATTACTCATTATATCCCAGGCTATTGACAGTCATTCTGACATTTGTCTTGTCTTGTTTTGTCACTGCTGGAAGAAGGGGTATGGTTAGCAACTTTGCACAAATCTTGCTCACTTAAATTTAATCAGCTTTAGTCAAGACATTAACCCATGATGTCAGTTGTCCTCCTCTAAATTAAAGACAAACAACAGTTTGTAGTAATTTATCTCCTATATTAATCATGTAAATACTAATTTCTCTGTGCTTTTTTCCCTCTAGTAGAATGAAAGTTGCAGGTGGACAAGAACAATGTATTTTGCCTCTGCATTTCCCAGGATAGTGCTTAATACATAGTAGATGCATACTAAAGTTCTGTATGCCAAACTCATATAAAATATAAGGCAGAATATTAATTTAAAGACCAGACATCAACACTAACTTTAATAAAGTATTTTTAACCTAAAATACACCCTAAAGGTTTAAAGTGTTGAAAATGCATTACTACTTCACATGTCTATAGATTAGGTTTATTTATTTCTGCTGACTCCTCCTTGTCAATAATTGAAGATTGTCAATAATGAAGAATTGAAGGCTAAACTCTGAATAAGATTGGGATCTGAAGACAACCTTTCCAAATATTCCTAAATCTTTCTTCTAATAACAGAATTAACATGGCAATGTTATTGCTTTTAAGGGTAGAGAAAGAAATATGTGTCAGAAATTAAATATATCTACAGAGAAAATTGTGGTTAAAGTTACCAAACTGAAAGATGATTATGGAGCAGATGTGATCTAATACTATAACAATATGTAGTTTTTAGCATAACTTGGATTACAGTTCAAAGGTGAATGGAAAAATGAATTTGATTTCATATTTCATAAAATAATTAAAAATGTAACATTCATAAGTCCAAAATCCTATATTTTTCTTTCCCTGGTTATCACTAAAACATCTTAGATTGGTTCATGAATTATGATATTCATATATTATAATTTAGTACACGTAAGTTACATATTAAGTCCCCTCTTAGATTTCTAAAAGTATTAATACCTCATATTGATATTCTTGCTAGGAGTAATTGAGAATTTTAAGTAACACTCCTCTCTCTTCATGCACACTGGAATATTTTAAGATAATTATATGTATAGACTTTTCTTAATCCACAAATCTACTCCACTAGAAATAATTATCATCATTAGAAATATTAAGACAGTGTTAATTGCTACAAAGTCTAGGAAAAGAAAACTTTATTAAAAAGAAGCAATATTCATAGTCCTATCTACTTAAATAGAGTCCCAACAGATGAAGGCTTTTTTATTTCATAATCCAAGGAAAGAACTTTCAGTTTGCTGTAAAAGAATTTAAAGGAAACAGCCATCTGACCTTATAAATCACTGAGAAACTAATATATCATGGATATGTGACTGAGACTGCAGAATAAGTTAGATTCCCAAGACACAATAGTCAATAACTATAGTAATCTAGTGTTTGATAATCCTAAAGACTCCAGCTTTTGGGATAAGAACTCACAATTTGACAAAACTTGTTGGGGAAATTGGAAATAAGTATGGCAGAAAATATGCATTGTTCTACACCTAACACCATATACTAAGATAAGGTTGGAAGGGGTTTGTGATTAAGATATAAATAATGATAGTATCAGCAAATTAGAACAAAGGATCATCTGTGTCTCAGACCTGTGGTGAAGGAAGGAATTTGTGGTCAAGGAAGAGATAGAGTACATGACGGAATGATAAATGGATAATTCTGATTATAGTAAGTTTAAAAGTTTTGTACAAACAAAACCAATGCAGATGTGATTATAAGGGAAGTAGAAAACAAGAAAAATTACACCCAAGGATTCTTATAAAGGCCTCATTTATTTTTTTTATTTCATTTTTATTTTTTATTAAGCCTTCTATTTTCAAAGCATATGTGTGGATAATTTTTCAACATTAACCCTTGTGAAACATTGTGTTCCAATATTTCTCTTTCCCTCACTCCCTCCCATATATGGCAAATTATCCAATTTATGTTAAGCATGATGGAAATATATGTTAAACCCAACATATGCATACATATTTATACAGCTATCTTGATGCACAAGAAAAATCAAATCAAACAGGAAAAAAATGTGAAAGAAAATAAAATCCAATGAAAAAACAACAAAAAGAGTAACATGCTATTTTGTGAACTACACTCATTTTCCACAGTCCTCTCTCTGGGTGTAGATAGCTCTCTTCATGACAAGATCACTGAAATTAGGCTGAATCATCTCATTGTTGAAGAGAGCCACGTGCATCAGAATTGATCATCTTATAATGGTGTTGCTTTGTTGTTGTTCTCCTGATTCTACTCACTTCTCTCAGCATCAGTTCATGCAAGTCTCTCCAGGTCTCTCTGGGATCATCCTGATGGTCATTTCCTACAGAACAATAATATTCCATACCATCCATATACCATAACTTATTCAGTCATTCTGCTGGGTCCACTCAGTTTCCAGTTTCTTACCACTAAGAAAAGTGCTGCCACACAACATTTTTACACATGTGGGTCCCTTTCATTCCTTCAAGATATTTTTGGGATATAAGCCCAAAAGAAGCAGTACTGGATAGTTTGATAGACATAGTTTGATAACTCCTTGAAATAGATCCAAATTGCCCTCCAGAATGGTTGGATCCATTTACAATTCCACTAACAATGCATCAGTGTCACAGTTTTCCCACATACCCTCCAACATTTATCATTATCTTTTCCTTAGCCAATCTGAAAGGTATGTAGTGATACCTCAGAGTTGTCTTAATTTGCAATTCTTTGATCAATAGTGATTTAGAGCACCTTTTCATATAACTAGAAATGATTTTAATTACTTCATCTGAAGATTGTCTGTTCATATCCTTTGATGACTTAACAATTGCAAAATGGCTTAAAATATTATAAATTTGAGTCAATTCTCTATATATTTTAGATAAAGGCCTTATTTGTAAAATAGAGAAATGACCCAATTTTGTAAGTGACTTACATGAACTGATATTAAGTGAAGTGAGTAGAACAAGGAGAATATTGTACACAGCAACAGCAAGATTATACAATGATCAATTCTGATGAATATGGCTTTTTCCAATAGAGAGATGATTCAGAACAGTTCCAATGGTCTCATGATGAGAAGAGCCATCTGCCCCCAGAAACAGGACTATGTGTACTTAGTATAAATCATTACATGTATTTTCACTGTTTTGTGGTTGTTTGTGAGAATTTTGTTTTCTTTCTCAATTTTTTCCCTTTTTGATTCGATTGTTCTTGTGCAGTGTGTTAATTATGCTACTATGTATAGAATAATTGTACATGTTTAACATATGCTGGATGAATTGCCATCCATTGGAGGGGGTTAGAGAAAGAGAGGAAAAAATTTGAAACACAAAGTTTTGCAACAGTGAATGTTGAAAATTATCTATACACATTGACAGGGGGCGGAGCCAAGATGGCGGATTGAAAAGGTGACTTTCTGCCTCTCCTCTGATCTCTCAAATCAACAATAAAATAAGCCTCTGAACTGATCTTCAAGTCAACGAACTCAGAACTATTTGGACACTGCTCTATGGATAACTTCATATCAGGTTAGTCTGACTCGGACAGAGAGATAGAGGATTCCTGTGTAGGCCAGAAGTCAGGGTGAGACTCAGTTCAGCTCAATGTGGCAGAAATTCCAAATTCCAAACACCTGGATTTTATCTGAGGCACTTAGGGACACTCTGCCCTGATTGGGGGCAGGTGTTCTGGCAGACTTGCCTTGTTTAAGGAGTAATTCGGACTTAGTCCTAGCCCCCAACGGCCCAGCACCTTGAGTCAACTCGCCAAAGTGCCCCAGGGCACAGCTTTTCATCCACCGTTTTACTTTCCCTACCTTAAAGAGATATCCACGCTGTCTAAAAAAAAATGAAGAATCAGAAGAGAGCTCTCACCATAGACAGCTTTTATCAAGGCAAAGAAGCATTGACTCCAGATGCTGAGGTTCCGTTAGATAAAATACCAGATGAAGTTATTAAAGACCATCACTGGTCACTTTTTCAAAAGGCCTTTCTGGAAGATTGTATAAAGAACCTCAAAAGCGAGCTGGAGGATAAATGGGAAAATAAAATGAAATCAGTGCAAGAAGGATACAATATCTTGCAAGAAGGATATGATGCCCTGCAAAAAAGATATGAAAAAGACACCAATTTATTGAAAAATAAAATTAGTGAAGTGGAAAAAGAGTGCAATGAACAAATTGGCCAGTTACAAAAGGAGCTTAAAAAGGTAACTGAAGAAAACAACACTTTAAAAATAAGAATTGAACAAATGCAAATGAATGACTCAATAAGGCTTCAGGAATCGGTCAAACAAAAACAAAAAAATGAAAAATTAGAAGAAAATATGAAATATCTCCTAGGAAAAACAACTGAACTTGGAAAATAGATCTAGGAGAGACAATCTAAGGATTATTAGACTTCCTGAAAGCCATGATGAAAAAAAGAATCTAAACACTATCTTCCAGGAAATCCTGAAAGAAAACTGCCCTGAGATTGTAGAATCAAAGGGCAAAATCACCATTGAAAGAATTCACCGATCACCT
>JAJPUD010018107.1:0-29524 GCA_023553655.1 Myrmecobius fasciatus
ATTCATATACCATAATTTATTCAGCCATTCTCCAATTGAAGGGCATCTATTCAATTTCCAGTTTCTAGCCACTACAAAAAGGGCTGCCACAAACATTCTTGCACATGTGGGGCCTTTTCCTTCCTTTATGATTTCTTTGGGATATAAGCCCAATAGAAATGCTGCTGGGTCAAAGGGTATGCACAGTTTGATAACTTTTTGAGCATAGCTCCAAATTGTTCTCCAGAATGGCTGTATCCGTTCACAGCTCCACCAACAATGCATCAGTGTCCCAGCCTTCCCACAACCCCTCCAACATTCATCATTAACTTTTCCTGTCATTTTAGCCAATCTGACAGGTGTGAAATGGTATCTCAGGGTTGTCTTGATTTGCATTTCTCTGATCAATAGTGATTTGGAGCACCTTTTCACGATGATCATTTTTGATGGACATGGTTCTCTTCAACAATGATGTGATTCAAACCAGTTGTGCTGCGATGAAGATAGTCATATACATCCAGAGAGAGGCCTGTGGGAACTGAGAGTGAACCACAACACAGCATTTTAATGCTTTCTGTGAATATTTCCATGCATTCTGTTTTCCTTCTTAGGTTGTTTTTTTTTTCTTCTTCTCTTTCTAGATCTGATGTTTCTTGTGCAGAAAGATAACTGTATAGATATGTATACATGTATTGTATTTGTCATATAATTTATCCTATCTAGCATGTATTAGATTACCTGTCAGCTAACAGTGGGGGGCGGGGGGAAGGAAAAGAAAAACTTGGGAAAAAAAAGGTTTTTTTTGCAAAGGTCAATGTTGAAAGGTCACTCATATGTTTTGCAAATAAAAAGCTTTATTAAAAAAAAAGAAAAAAAAACTATATTTGCATATATTTTGAAAATGAAGATATTGTTGAAAATGATCCTATTATTGTTGAAAATGGTGACCAACAGTCTTTCAACATCTAAAATCCCAAATATCTTTTTCTTCACCTCTACAAAATTGCTTTGAAATAATCTTCACGTATATTGAAGATTTTCTTGAAGGCATGAAAAAAGAACCATAATCATTTCAAAAATGATATTGTATAGATGATTACATTTTTCTGCTATATAAAGGAATGAAAAATTCAGAGAATTTAGGATTCTATCGTTCTTATTGGTTATTGATTGTAAAAAGCATTTGTCATTAGAACAAACATTTCCTTGGAAGTGCTCCCCATCCCCCAAATGCATCCCATGCATATTTTAAGATTATAGAATGTTCTTTGAAAAATCTATAACAAAATTTTATTGAATGAATTTCATATTATTAATATGAAGCAGGCATTAATCAAGGAAACATATGTTGCCAAGAATGTTTACCACTTTTATGGGAGATTTTCATTGCATAGTCTAAGGGAAGATAGATTACCTAAAGAATATAAAAATTTCAGATGTTCTTGATGTTGTGTAATATTACTGACCTTATTTAGAGGTGTGGCTATATTCTGGGGTGTGAATAAATATCTTAAAATTCAACTAACAATCCACATAAGAAAAATAAAGTGAAGAAGACTGTCTACTCTCCATATTATGATATCTTGTTGGATGAGTAACCCATAGAGGCCCTTGCTATATTAATATTGTGAGTAACCCAAAGGTCAATTGTAAATATAATTATTGATTACAGGATATTATACAATATACAAGAATTATATATAAAAAGTAATGTGAAAGTATCTACAAAGTTTTGTTAGAAAAGGTGGTGAACTGGTAATTTATTAAAGACAAGAAACAACAGAGAGACAGATTGAAATGGACAAGCATATTGTCATTATGTTGTGAGAAAATTAAGATAAATTCTTATTTTATTATCTTATTTTCTATATATTTATTTTATTATCTTATTCATTATCAATTCAATTTTCTTATCGATCTTATTTCCAAATAATTGATTTTGTTCTATAATTGCTTTTGTCCTGTAATTGATTAAATCATGATTCCCTGTCCCTGAACTTATTTCAAAATTCAACTGTCCTATAATAAGTTTATTTTAGAATTTTGCTTCTGCTAATCATTGATATCTTCTTGCCATAAGGAATTTAGTTGACTTTGGGAATGTGTATGAACAAAAAGTAATTTGAGCCTAATATTTTTGTAGTACCAAGCTATCTTTTGAGGAGTTATAAAAGCCTGGGCTGTGCAATCTCCCATCTGTACTCACAAAACTAGCACTTCTTAGTCTCATAAGAGAAGAAGGAGGGTCATTGCCAGCTTCCATTGACAAAATTCTGAGCAATTGTAGTAACCCCTGTGCCTCATCTTTGTAACCAATCATGTTGCCCTTAATCCCATGATGTGATTTATCCTGTTCTGTTCTTTGCACTGTACTACCCAAAACCTATAAAAGGGGACTGACCCTTTGCTCTGAGTCTTTGTCCTAAATGAAACTAATCCATTGTCCCATTTATTGATGGACAGAATGCTCTTGCTAATAAATATCACTGTGCTTAGAGATTTGCCTCAGTTTATGTTGTGTTAAATTACAATAATGACAGTTGAAAGAAAGGCTGGAATCCTAATGGACTTTTTATGAGAATTTACCACAGGATATGGGCAAGAGTTGTGCAAAATAATGTCTGGATGGGTGGATGTCTGCACTCTTGGGGGCAGTTTCTAAATCAAGGTTCCTTTAAAGTATTATAGAAGTATAGCTATTCACTTCTACTAAATTCCTATGTCTAGGTAGCTGGACAGGTCCTATAAAAATTTAAGGATAAATATGGACATAGACTGTGAATTATATCTGAAAATCAGATGAGCTAAGTTTAGAGAGGGTTATACCTGGAATTTTGGATGCCAGTCAATGGAAATTTTTGGTCACAGACACTCATGAATGTTACCTACTAAGCTGTGGGAGAATTTTCATTTATATTGATGAAGGAAGAAATACCAATAGCAATGAAATCAGGGATTGATGAAATGCTAATAAGATGAGTTCTGTCTTATCAATAAGATTTTAATCCCTTCTTTGAATATATGTCTCAAGTATTTAGTGTCATTTTATTGCAGAACTCATTACAGTTTATTTTGTATTGTATTTATTTGCATGTCTGTGTGTCAAATTTTCCTAAATAAAAACTTCATGAATACAAAAATTGTATCCCATTGTTTTCTGATTTGTTCAGGAGTTAACACACTACTCTGCACACAGGCATCTAATAACATATTTTTGTAATTGTATAAAAGGGATGATAGAAAGCCTATTTAATGTGGACTCAGAAGGCACAGGTCCCAACTGAGTCAATCCATCAAAAGTATCAAAAGTATTTTGGGAGAAGTAAAGGTTACTAAATGACATCAGAGAATATCAAGCAGGGGCCATATTGGGAAAGGATATGACATAATTCTGGTGCCTATATATAATACAGCAGGGTATATCATCAGAAGCATTCCTGCAGCAGTTAATCAAGGGGTCGACAGAATTGCTGTGGGTGGATGGTGGAGCATGGAATAGAGAACTTGCTCCCTGTCCCCATTAATTAGAGAACTTATCTTGTGAAGATTTGAATTTTCTACAAACATCTTTAGCAATGGTTCCAGAAAGGCAGCTTCCTACAATCGCATTTGTATCAGGCATTGGGAGACATAAATCAGGAAGATAAGTATTGCAAAGAATATTTGCCATTTTTATAGGAAAGTTCCACCATATACTCCAAGGGAAAATAGATTGATAAATTCATAGTACACATATCTAGGAAAGGCAGCTTCAGGAATCAATAAGTTACTCACTTTTGAAGCCAGTTATATCAAATAGGTCCTTCATGAGGACTTCACAAAGAATAAAAAGATTTACAGTAACCATAAATTGTTTTTTGCCCCTTATACTCTCTGAAGTTGAATCTACTTTTTACCATAGATCCTATGTGTAACTGTAGGAGAGCATATGAGACGTTTGTGGGGATTGATGTGCCAACTATTCTTATGTTTTCATACCACCTTAGGAAATACCGCTTACCAAAAGCTAATCATATCTGGCTTTCTGGAAATCAACAGGGAGGACACCAGGGTTCTCCTGAGCAATAGTACAAGAAAATCTCCAGACTTTCTGGCTTACCTCTTGAACCTGGAAGCAGCCATTCTCTAGAGACACTATTTCTCAGTGCTAATGAAAGTTGGGAAAGTGAATCCCTTGGTGGGTTGGGGGAGCATGGAATGGTGGAAAGATGTTCTGATTGAATCTTTAAGATTTTCTCTCTTATGCTTAGGACAGTCTTTGTATTTATTAGGTGCTAAAGAAATGTTTTGTTGAACTTCAGGTTAAATGTCTTTATGACCACCAAGATTGAAATTAAATATAAAGGAAATGTCTTTCCTATTTATTTTGGGATTCTACATTTAACAGTGCAATCCAGAGTAAATACCTTCTATATATGGGTGCTTATGTTATCTTAGTTAACTGATCCCTGGCAGCCAGACAAGATGCTTTGGAGGGAGAAGAGAAGCATGGGGTAAAAGTGATTAATGTGGGCAGTATCAATATGAACATTGTGTATAAACAAGTTTTGCGGTTATATTCATCTTTGAAAACTATTTCAAGGCCAGAGATTAACTGTGGCATCAGTATGCAAATTAATTTTCTATCATTTAAATGCTTACTTGACATTTGTTTGGGTTAATCGACTAGTTAAAAAGATAAACTTATTTGTGTATTTTAATTTTTGCAAATTTTTAAACATTTCAACTATTTAAAATATTTAAAAGCAATTTTAAAAATATTTAAAGTTATTGTATTATATACTTTTAGATTTGGAAGGGATCTTAGAGATCATCTAGTCTAATCCTTTTGTTTTATGGAAGAGGAGCCTGAGGTTTAAGAGGATTAAGCATTTTTTCCCCAAAATCCTACAGCTAGTTAGTGGCAGTGCTGGGGTTGGAATTCAGATCTCTTTACTTCCATGCCAGTAGTATTGCCACTGTACCAAATAAGCTGAAATATTTAGAAAATAAGCTTTATAAGTATTTTTTCCAGATACATTTTCTCTCTATTTGTCTTTGTGGAATAATTCTTCTTTACTGTACCTTGAGGATTTTTGGTTTTTTGAGATTGGGAGTTGTACATTTTATTTTTTGAGGATCCTATGAGCCATGCTTTTTAAAGATGAAAATTCCTTTACTCATGAATTAAAAACTCCCCTCCTTTCTATTTTGAACAAGGCCCATGGCATGCCAGGAAACATCTCTTGTGTCTGGGTCAAGACAAGAGACAGAGATTAAAGAGTACTTGAATGAAAATACTTTTCTAAAGTGATATTTAAACTCAAGTATCCAGCTCTTTACTCACTATACTACTTAAGTTGAACTCCCAAGACCTAGGTTCAAATTCTGTTATTCACCACTTCTGTTACTGTACACAAGTCAATTTGCCTATCAGGGCCTCTGTTTTGTTATCTTTAAAATGGAAAGAATAATACCCACTTATCAGGTTTGGTCTGATAGATGGTTCAGTGAATGGAGTGCTAAGTCTGTTAGGAAGACTTATCTTTCTTCATTTTTTTTTTCAAGTAAACTCAGAACTGAGTTGAGCAAATAAAGGGGAAAGCATAAACCAAATATGTTTGACTCATATCTCCTGATTAGCTGGATGAAATACTACGATGCTGGGTTGCTATTGGGTCAATCTGTTCTGTAAGCAAAAGTTCATGAGTTTCTTTCAAAAGGATTCGAGTGTTGATCACTTCTGATTCAATGTTTTAAAAGAATCATAGCACAGACACTTAGAATCCTGGCAGAAATGTCCTAATTTTCTGATCAGAAAGACAAAATAATAGATTTTGGCATAATTTAAGGAGTTTCCCCAAACCACTGGAATTACTTTGTCAAAACACAGTTTTTTTTGAGAAAAAATTATCAATTTTCATTTTTTTCTCCTTTCTTGACAGTTGAACAGCAATCTCAAAATGAGCAAGGAGAAAGGAAACTTTTTGTTTCCTTTGGCAAAATCCAACAACTGAGATCCCAGTGTTTCTTTTATTTTGTACATGGTTTTCTATCCATTTATTTTGTGTCACAGAATAGAATACATCCGGAGAGTACTGCATATCTCATGTCCAACTCTGGGAAAAATACTGCTCTATTCCCCTCTGAAGCTACCATATCTCAACAAAGTCCTCTATTGCTTTTTGGTTAGGTGGCCAACAGGTTCTAGGAGAGGTAAAGGATTATTATCCTAATTCCATATAGTTCCTTTGGCATACCTTTACTCCTCCACTTCTCAGAGACCTGTATATTACTTACTGTGTCTTTTGATCCTATTACATACTATCTTGTATCATTGTGTTAGATTTTCTTAACTCCTTGAGGAAATGGATGGTGGTATATTTTGTTTTGCATCACCAGCATCTACCAACGCTGCCTTGCATGTAGTAAAGCACCTAAATGTTTAGGTATCTCAATTATTGAACTTTCAAATATAGAACAGTGAATTCTTAATATATTAATGTGTCTTTGAGGTGCTTTGGAAAGAAAATGTTACATTTAAAAATTTAAAATTGTGCGAATGGAAAGTTCAAGCACATCCTTTGTTCTCACCAAAAAAACCCCATGGTTTTTAGCAATTAAATAATTTAAACACGGAGATAATTTAGCTCAAGTTAATTTCAAAATTAATGCTGACTAATTCAATTATTTATTGAATTGGTTCAATAAATAAATTCTAGAAACATTTTAAAAATACCATTAACCAAAGAAATGAATTTCTGTCACCTCTACCCTCCCTCCAAAACCCAAAACATAGTAGGATGAATTTTCCTTCATTTAAGCTCATCACTTTTAACCTCAACACCATTCTTCTAATTCAAGCCTTAAATGATCCCCACTTTCTTAGCCTCTTTTTCCTTCTGATTGGATGGCTGAGTCAGAAAGGTGAAGTAGAGTATCAAACTCCTTCCAATGTCTTCTTTATTTATAGAGGGCACATAATGGACTCTGCTCTCCCTACATTGCAGTGTCAGTCTTCCTAATTTCAACTTCACTGAACAAGATGCCCTTCTCAGAGAATACCCCTTCTGTTCACCTATCATTCATTCTTGCTTTTTTTGTGTGTTGCCTCTCTTCATTAGATTGCAAGCTCCTTGGGGGCAGCTAGGTGGTACAGTGGATAGAACGCCAGTCTTGAAGTCAGGAGGACCTGAGTTCAAGTTTGACCTCAGACACTTAACACTTCCTGACTGTGTGACCCTGGGCAAGTCACTTTAACCACAATTGCCTCAGCAAAAAAAAAAAAAGATTGCAAGTTCCTTGAACACAGAGATTGTCTTTTTCAAAAATTTAATTATATCTCTAGCATTTAGCACAGTTCTTGTTATATAGTAGATGCTTAATGAATGTTATTGGATTGGATTCAGGGATTTCTGCTAGTTGCAGATTTGTAGCTTATACCTACATTAAGACTTTTGCATACATAACTGATATGTTGTACTATATATTCTCTATGTAATACCATATAAGTGAAATCATCCCTTATAAGGTCATTTGAGTTCTTCAGTTGCTAACTCCAGACCCAATATGGACTCAAATCCTACAGAATTCTGATCTATATTAGATATTTAATGAAATTCCAGTATATTAAGCAAATCCCATGACTGACCTTTTTTTTTCTTGCAAAATATGCCACATGGATATTGAAATTGATTCCATATGAAATATATCTTCTAAACTGGGATTGTATGTTCCAATTAAATAAATATTCAACAAAGATTGAGAGCACATGCTATTTTTCCTTGATTTTTGCAACATATGCTGTCAAATATATTTATAACTGTGGAGACCTTTGTGTAGATTTGCTATTCTGATAGTAACTTTAGAACTATTCCATTGTGTCAGCTCAGGATTTGGGGCAGTTTCCATTTCAATTGTCTACATGTGGCAGAAATTCCTTTGTTATGCTTTGTGGTCTTGATTACTGATAACATTTCTTCACTAACTGAAGGATATTAACACAATTGTTCTAATAACAAGAAATGTTGATATTGTGCAAAGATGATGCCACAGGCTCATGTTTCAGAGTTTTGGACATATGTTTTCAGGTGATTATTATGATCCTGATTTGATATGATCCTAGCTACAATTTCACCTGGTTCCTGTGTAACCTGTCTGGTTTAGGCTTTATTTTTGGTTGTATAAATGTGTCTTGTAGATGAAGGACAGGCTTTAGGTGACTAGAATGAAACATTGTGACCTTGGAACCTGCTCTGTTTTTTAGTCTTTAGGCATGAAGTGGACTATTGTCAGTGGTTCATGTGTATTGGTGTGGATTGTTACTTTCCAGCTTCAATTCATCAAATATTTATTAAATGCTTACTATGTACAAGGAAAGAGGCACTGTGTTATTATGGGGAGTAGGCAAACTTTGGATTCAGGAAGCCCTGAAATTAAGTCTTGCCACTGAGACATATTGGCTGTGAAACCACAAGATATCAATTAAACTCTTACTGATCCATTTCATTCTGAAACTTCAGTTATATACCTTAGAGAAATGTCCAAAATTTCTGATCATTTTTCACTGGTGTAGGGATTGTTCATCTAATAATTCCCTATATAGGTGAATCAGAGATCTGTCTTATACTCTTCTTTTCACCCCAAATGTGTAAGACCATGATAAGCCCTGCATATACAAATTGGAGACATAACACAGGCTCTGCCTTCAAGAGCTAGAGGGAAATTTAAAAATCATCTAATAAAGTAAAATCAAGTTGAGAAGCATTTATAAAGTTCCTACTTTGTATCTTGAGGATACAAAAAAGATCAAAAAACAATTTCTGTTCTCATGGAGGTAATGGCTGAGACAACATATTCTGTGTATCTAGTTCAATTGCTTTATTTTTAAGATGAAGAAAATGAAATCTACAAACTGTACAGTAAAATGTGATATAGACAGGATTCAAATTCAGGTCCTGTGACTCCCTAGTTAGTCAGTGTTCTTTCCACCTTACTGCCTGTCTACAATCCTGATTTATGGGCATATGTAAGATTATAAGCTCCTTGAAGGCAGAGACTGTCTTTCATCTCTTTTTGTATTCCCAACCCTTAGAATAATGCCTAGTATATAGTAAGTATTTAATAAATGTTTATTGGCTGACTAGTATTTTTCATCATCTTTTACTGGGGGGTTCAGAACACTGAACTTTTTGTTTTTCCTTTTGGTACTATTTTTAATTTGTGCTTGGTCAATTCATTTACTGTACATGAAAGTGTTTACCCTGAAACCATGGCATTGTTATGAGCTCAGGCTAATCTATACAGGCTTCATAACTGATAGGAAGTTTCTTTCTCACTCATAGTATATTCCACCCCTTTTATAACATAAGGCTATGCAAGGGAGAGCATGGAAAAATCTGCCTTATTTCTCTGCCACCACCATGCATTTGCCTCAGGCACATAGTTTTGATCTGAAATCATGATAATGTGGGCTTCAGGTATTGTTGCCATATATTTTATGTCCATTGGAAGAAAGGACTGTCTGGTTTGGCCTTAAGTACTCCTTGGGTTTGTGTGCTCAGAAAAGATGCTAAAAGCTCCATCTGTCATTTACAGAGGAAAAAACACAGACACCCAGAGGGAAATTTAAGGAATCTGTGGGCAACCTCAAGTAGACATCATTAAACATGGTGCATACTGTACATTCAAATCTGTCATCAAATCAGCAGCTGTGACTCCCCATGTGTCTTAACCAAGAGACCTAATGAAATCTTTTGATAATGCTGAGCCTTCAGGATTTAGTACTTTCTGTTTGTCTCTAAGACCTGACATTTTAGAGACCACCAAGGTCTGACATCATGCCCTATCCATGCTCAAGAGAGATTTGAGACTGGAATAAATTTTGCTGCCTATGGAAAAGTCTATAGCATGGGAGTTAATACCTGGGTACTATTCTTTGCTTTGCCACCACCTTTCTAAAGTGGATATTGAGATAAATCATTTAATCTGCCTAAGCCTCAGTCTTCTCATCCATAAAATGAGGGAGAATAGCTGATTTCCAAGGGTCCAGCTAGCTCTTATATTCTGTGGTTCAATCAAAATGGAGGGGATTTTGCCAAGAGGTAAGTTTATAAAACATTATAATGTCCCTGACTAGATTATCACTAAAAAAAATCTATTAACTTTGATTTTCTCATTGCTAAAATGGAAATGTTAATGTTTATGTTATCAAAACCACTGCATTGTTATAAGAAAAGGACTTGCAAACCATAAAGTACTATCTAAATATGGATTCTTTATACAATTATCTTTACAGCAAACCTCATCACAAACTCAAAATCAGTCAGTATGTGGTGCCTTGCTAGATATCTACTCTCTAGAATGTCTTTACTAAAATTGGGCCTACTCTTTCTATTACTTTCAAGCTTATTACTTTGAACTTTTAATAAGTTTTATAATGAGAGCAAGTTCCAGACAGGGTTATAAAGCTTTTGTTACTAAATGGCCCTTTTCATATATGAACATTCTGCTTGCTAAAAAGAGACAGAAAACAGGAGTAGCAATCCTAATCTTAGATAAAACAAAAGCAAAAATAGACCTAATTAAAAGAAACAAGAAATGAAACAACAATTTGCTAAAAGGTGTTATAGACAATGAAGTAATATCAATGTTAAGCATGTATGCACAAAAGATGTAGCATCCAAATTCTTGGAGAAGTTAAGTGAGTTACAATAGACAGCACAACTATACTACTAGGGGACCTCAAGTGTCTCCTCTCATAACTTGATAAATCTAAGCAAAAATTAAACAATAAAGAAACTCAAGAAGTAAATCGAATATTGGAAAAATTAGATATGATAGACTATTGAGAAAATGGAATGGGAACAGAAAGAAATATCTTTTTTTAGTAGCATGTGGCACCTACAGAATAGTTGACTCTGTAATCGGTCACAAAACCTTATAAAATTAAATGGGAAAAGGAAGAAATATTAAATGTATTCCTTCTAAGATCATAATGTAATAAAATTACATTAAAATGGCAGTGAAAAAATAGATTAAAATTAATTGAATATTAAATAATTTAATCTTAAAAAGTAAGTGGGCCAAAGAACGAATCATTGAAACAATAATTTCACTAAAGAGAATGACAGCAACATGATAATATGCCAAAATTTATGGGATGCAATCAAAGCAGTACGTAGGACAAAATTTATTTATTTAAATTCTTACATCAACAAAGTGGGAAAAGAACAGATCAATGAATTAGGCATGCAATTAAAAAACCTTTAAAAAAACAAATTAAAAACCTGCAGTCAAACACCAAATTGGAAATCCTGAAAATCAAAGATGAGATTAAGAAGATTTAGAGAAAAAGAATACCTACATTGAGCTAATAAATAAACCAAGGAGCTGTTTTATGAAAAAAAAATAAAATAGATAAACCATTGATTAAATTCAATTAAAAAAGAAGAAAACCAAATATCTAATATCAAAAATTGAATAGTGAAGCAGAGGAATAGAATTGGTATATAAAACATAATAGTGAATGACAAAATTAATCTAGTATTTGATAAATCTAGAGACTCCAGCTCCTATGATAAGAACTCACTAATTAATAAGAACTTCTGGGAAGACTGTCAAATAATAAGGATGTACACTAGTCTTGGATCAATGTTTCATTCCATATACCAAGATAAATTCAAAATAACTGCATGATTTAAACATAAAGCATGACACTGTAAGTAAATTAGCAGAGCAAAGAAAAATATAACTGTGAGATCTATGTGTGAGGGCAAAAATTCATGATCAAACAAGAGAGAGCATTACAAAATGAAAAAATATTTAATTTTGATTATATTAAACTAAAAAGCTTTTGTACAAGCAAAAACAATTCAAACAAGATTAGAAGGAAAGTAAAATGTTGGGAAACAATCTTTACAGTAAGTATCTCTGATAAAGGCCTCATTCCTCAAATATGTAGATAACAAAATTAAATTTATGACAATACAAGCCATTCTCCAATTAATAAAGGAAATCAAAGTTATCTATAGGTATAGAAAGAAGTTCTCAATCACTTTTGATTAGAGAAATGTAAATTAAACCAATTTTAAGATACCACTTCATATCTATAAAATTGGCCAACATGACTTAAAAGGAAATTTATAAATGTTTGAGAGGATGTAAGAAAATTGGGACACTAATACACTGTTAGTGGAGTTGTGAACTGATCCAACCAATCTGAAGAGTAATTTTGAACCATGCCCAAAGGGCAATCAAATTGTGCATATCCTTTGATACAGAATATCCCTACTAGGCTTGTCTCCTAAAGAATTTTAAAAAAGAAAAAAGGACCTATATGTTCAAAAATATTTATAGCATCCCTTTTCATAATGGCGAAATGTTTGAAACTGAGAACATCCCCATTAAGTGGGGAATGGATGGAAAAGCTGTATACGAATGTAATGGAATACTATTGTGCAACAAGAAATGATGCATGGGCAGAATTAGAAAAATCTGGAAAGACTTGCAGAAAGTGATGCAAAATGAAGTGAGCAGATCCAGTAAAACACTGTATGCAATATCAACAACATTGTATGGTGATCAATTATTATTAACTCAGCTCTTCTCTGCAACACAATGGTCTGAGACATGTACAAAAGACTCACATAGGAAAATGCTATAACTAGATAAAAAACTGATACTCTTGGAATGTAGACAAGTATTTTTTCACTTACTTTAATCTTTCTTATGTTTTTTCTTTTGATCTATTTCTTCTTTCACAGTTGTGACTAATATGGAAATATGTTTTACATGCTAGTGCATATATAAACTATATCAAATTGCCTATCAACTTTGGAACAGGGGAGAAGAGGGAGAAAAGGAAGATGAAAAATTTGGAACTTAGAATCTGGTAAAAATGAATGCTATTTTTTTTGACATATTCATGGGGAAAAATAAAATAATATATAATTTTTTTTAAAAAGAGGCAGAAAATTCTGAATGTGTATAGTAATTGATAAAATCAGATTAAAAGGAAAACCAACCATTCAAATAAAATGCCAAAATGTGCCTCTCAGATGAATGCATTGAAAGAATGTGTTTTAAAGGAGAAATTTATTATGTTATAGTGACTGCAGGTAATTGTGATCAGTTTGTTTAATTGTGATTTTTCAGGACTTCAAAGGATATAGTTAGAAAAATTTAAATCAGATAATCATTTATAAGAAAATTGTATCAGAATTGTTAGTGTCACACCTACAGAAAAGTGGAATTTTTGAGTTTCATATCATAATTAGAGTTGAGAGGTTCAAATTCAAGCTGCCAGAAGGAGCTGTCTCTTGTTACCTAAAGCTGTGTTGAATGGAAGAGAGGTATTGCATTGTTGACATTCCAGTGTAAGTAGAGAGCATGAACTCTGAGCATTGAAAGAAACATTATATTTCCCAGGCCCTATCAAGGTTAGATATGTGAAGAAAGAGATCACTGCTTCAGTGACCTATCAATCAGGAGAGCAGAGAGAAAGCTTTTACTAATAAGTGTTGTGGGACAATCATGCCACTAATTATGAAACTTGCAGTTCTAGGGATATTCTTAAACTTTACTATATCTTGAGCCCTCCATATATGTACTTATTTGCACAAAACAATCATGGTGATTGACATCATTGACTCTTAAATATGAAAAAATTATCAGAGATGAGACAAAATAGAAATGATTATAAATTAAAATTATATAAAGAAAGAAAAAAAGAAAGCAAAAAACAACAGATGAAAATGCTATGTTGTAATCCACATTCAGTCCCCATGATCCTGTCTCTGGATGAAGATGACTCTTTCCATCAAAAGTCGATTGGAATTGACCTGAATCAATTCATTGTTGAAAAGAGCCAAATTCATCACAATCGATCATCACATAATCTTGTTGCTGAGTACAATGTTCTCTTGGTTCTACTTACTTTACTTCTCATCATTTGAGGTAAATCACTCCATGCTTTTCTGATATTATACTGTTGATCATTTGTTATAGAACAATAATACTCCATAGTGTTTATATACTAGAATTTATTCAGTCATTCCCCAACTGATGGGTATCCACTCAGTTTCCAGTTCCTTGCCAGTACAAAAAGGGCTATTACAAACATTTTTGCACATGTGGGTCCTTTTCTTTTTTTGATTTAGCCCTATCTCTATTGGGTCTGTATTGCGAAAAAATTATGTATAAATCATGAACCTATTTCAACCTTATCTTGGTATAGGGTGTTGTGTTGGCCAAGTTTTTGCCATACTATTTTCCATTTTTCCCAGTAATTTTTGTCAAATAGTGAGTTTTTATCATAGAAGCTGGAGTCTTTTGATTTATGAAATACTAGCTTCATCATTAATCAAATATTAGATTATCAAATCTAGACAATGACTAGATTACTATAGTCATTGACTACTATGTTTTGTAATCCTAACCTATTCCACTGATCCATTAATCTATTTATTAGCCAGTACCAAATAGTTCTGATGACTACTGCTTTATAATATAATTTTAGGTCCGGGATAGTCAGGCTATCTTTATTGTAGGCTTTTAATTTCAATATAGAAAGACCCAAATCTTTTTAATTTAAATGAAGATGGATATGGGGTATGGAGTATGAGAAAAAGTTTGACAAGGAGCCCTGCACACCAGCCTTATTTTAAAGTGGCCCATTTTCTGATCTTGGCTTATTACCTCCTTTTAATCAAGGGCAAGATCCAGGTAGAGAGATTACATGCTTGAAGATCTGGAGCAATAACAAGACATGGGAAATGAGAGCAATAAAGTGAGATTCTATAAATCTGTGATTGTGCATAGACTCAGGCCTTTAAATTCAGCTCCTTTTCTTCTGCTGCCAGCCAACAAGCTTATTGTGATAAATAGGCAATATTTTCTTATGTTGACAGGGAAAGCTGGTAGTGAAAACCCAGCAAGTGGCTTCCTCCTTCTGCCATTTTTGGTCTGCCAAAGGATTGAGCCATCCTCATGAGAGCCTGAAGTTCTGAAATTCAATATCAACCTAATAATATAGTCTGGGAGGAGGAAAATTAGAAAGCAAATGTTTATACTCAGAAGCTGAGTGATGTGTCAGCAGTTCTACCAGACTACTCCATATTAGGCACATGACAGTTTCTCTTAGAAATGTATTCCTTTTTTATTTTTTCACAAGAATTTATATTGGTTACAATTTTCACAACTGGGAACTAAAACCTGATTTACAGTTTCCTGCCTTGCTTTTATGAGGTTCGATTTTTTTTTCTTGCCTGTCATCTCAGCACTGTGTGTGACTGGATGCATACTACTTTCTTAGGCACGTCTGTCTCCTAGTAGAAACCTTTGGGAAAAGGCTGTCTTTTTCAAATGCCATTATAGTAAGATGAAGTACATTTAGAAAGGAAAGGGCCTAATTTTTGGAAGCCAAGAGTCCACTGGAAATTGTTTTCTTCTTGGAGTCCAGGTATCTTAATATAAAGCAGCTGTACCAAGGCACTGCTATGGAGACATTTTCAATTTTAGCTCTTTGCCTTTTCATAGAATATAGATTTTCAGTGGTCTGATCTCCACATTGCACTGTGTTGGGAGGGGGTGAAAAATATTCCTTTCTTACCATGTGTGTGGTTTGAGGGAGAAAAGAAATCACATTTGTGAAAAAAAAAAAGCCATAGCATTTCTTTGAGTCTGCTGAAATGGGAGATTTTCAGAGGCTGAAAACATGTTGGATGTATCTAGAGATCCCAAATGCTAGGCATTAGAAGGGATGTGCCTCAATTTCCCTTACCATGCCATTTTTCCTTCTTAAAGATAAGATTGAGGAGGAAACTCTTGATTGGCATTTTCAAGTCTTTTCACAGTTTGCTATCTCCTCCTCAGAATATGTGTTGGCAAAAATATAATTACCTTCTTTCCCTCTATTTGTTCCAATCGGATGCTTTTAATTTAGTCCCCAGCCCACAATTCAAAAGAAAATTAATGCTATGATGTTTCCATTAGGTGATACACAAATGTAGCCTGGTAGCCTTTAAAAAAGTGCAAGTTGATCCATATACAAATTTTCTTTCATTAGGGTGAGTTTTTTATTTCTTCAGCCCTGTAAGTAGTATCTTTAAATATGATGTATATATGTAAGGAAGAAAAGTGTGTGTATGTATGTAAGAATAAACATCCAATAAAAAGAAAAAAATGCATTATGCCAAAAAAGATGCCTCTCAGCCATCTTATCTATATCAGTATGAGAAAGCCATTAGGGGATTTTTTTCCCTTCTCATCACGAGCACAATCACTTATAAACAGTTTGATTGAGTCATATTACATTGTGACTTTTTTTCTTTTAACTTCTATAGGCTCTCTGTATAATAGCTATTAGCCATGCCATTCCATGGATTTGGTTATATTTTAGAGGCCAAAACTTAACAAATAAAAACTGCAATGATCAACAAAAAGGAGGAAGCACATACATTGTCTTTTAGACCAAATCTTTCAACAACTCTAAACAATATGTTGAATTCTTACATCTGGGAAAAAGCCAGCCACAATAACCAAAGAAAAGTCATTTTTATCTTGATGCACATGAGGTGGAGCTATAGCAATTATGAAACAAGCTCATTATCTATCTTTTAAGACCTATTTCTGCCTCTATCCTCCTGGAGAGTTGAAGTGCTCAACCCTGCTACCTCCTTGGGCCCTCTCCAGTGTCTTACAAAATCTAAGTGCAACAATGAGCATCAACCAGTGTTTCACTGTGTCTTTGGGACCAGGAATACCCTACTGGAGGAGGCTGTGGCTGATGAATACGGAGCCCTGGAAGAGATAGTTTTACCTCAGCGAGAGGTTTCCGGTTTATTTCTTCATCTCTTCCACACATCTGTTATCTGTGGTGTCTGATCATCTTGCCAAAGATTGCGATCTTCAGAAGGATGCCTGCTATAACTGCAGTAGAGGTGGCTACATTGCAAAGAACTGCAAAGAACCCCAGCAAGAGAGAGAGCAGTGCTACTACAACTGTAGCAAGGACCGCTATTTGGTTCACGACTGACACCATGCAGATGAATAACAGTGCTATTTGTGTGGAGAGTTTGAGCACATTCAGAAAGATTGCATCAAAGTGGAATGCTATAGGTGTGGTGAAACTGGTCATGTAGTCATCAACTACAGCAAGACTAGTGGTCAACTTAATGGCTGTGGTGAGTCAGGGCATCTTGCACAGGAATGCACAATTGAGGCTACAGTTTAATTATCTTCCTTTCTTGCCCTGCTTTTTCTGATTGATATTTGCATTATTTTCTCTGAATTCTTCTCACTGGCCAAAGGTTGGTAGATAGAGACTACTTTCAGACCAATAGGCTTTACTTGCCCTACAAAGAGAAAAGGGATGAAAAAATCAACTGTCTGCATTTAACTACCAAAAATGTTTATGTTTAGTTTGGTAGAGATATTATGTATATAACTTTTGTTTTTTTTGATGCTTTGTTAAAGAACCCCCTTTCCACAATAGGGATTGATGAAAGGGAAGAGTTGAGTCAGACTAGGAAACCCATTCTGGGTTTTTGGATGCAATCCCATGCAGGAGGTAAAAAAAGATTCTAGAAGTGTCTTTGAACTTCCATAAGTAACTTTAATTATATAATGATGACTTTGGATTGTCTGATCTCAATAGCTCTTAAATAACATAGACTAACATCTGTATCAGGCCCTACAAAGAACATCTAGTTAAGTGGGAGTAAAAAGATATATTTGCTTGTTAATGGCCATGAAAGAGAGAAATCAGAACAAAAACCTAAACAGTACCAACTCCATAATGTGAATGTTGAAGATACAGATGGTGAAGACAAGATTTGGAATAATTTTTTTCAAAAATTAAATCTAAAACCCAGAGGAAATGTCAATGCTCAGAGCAAGCTTAATTTGGAGCTATTCAGGAGTTTCAGAGAATGCATTTTCACAGAAAGCAGGATGTTATTTTTTGTATACTATATCATTTAGACAAATGTTGAGCTTCATTTGCTATTATCAGTTTTTAAAAATCAGATGGTAAAAGCAACTGAAATCCTTTAACATAGAAATGTAGTTTTAAATTATCAATAAACCTGGAGGAGGAAGAGAAGTTTGGCTAAAAAAAGAAGGGTATTTCTTTGACTTCCTTACTTCTGACATAAGTACTATTGTTTACTACCAATCTTTCAAGTTAAAACTCTCAATATTACTTGGGGCTTTTCCTTCTTCATTTTACATATTTAAACAAATTCTAGCTCTGCAAATTTTATGTCTACAATATTTTTCTCACCCACATCTTTCTTTCTATTTGTACTGTGATTACTCTAGGATATAATCTTATTATTGCTTATCTAGTTTATTGCAGTAGCCATCAAAAATATCTTCCCAAATATATTCTCTTTTTCCTTCAGTTCACTCTTTACATGGTTAGCCTCTTTTGTGTATTTATGTATAGACATGGTTTCATGAGTTTTCTTCTCTAAACTTGCCATGACTCCCTATTGCCCAATAAGTAAAGTTAAACTCCTTTGCCTGGCATTCAAGGTTTATTGTATATCTATCTATATCTATATCTATATCTATATCTATATCTATACTTTTTTTTGGTGGAGAGATGTGCAGGTTGGTGGTTTATCAATCACCATGGTAAAAGTTATTATTTTTTCAACATCTTTTATATACAATGGCACTCAAATCCCTTTTCAGAGATTTATGTAGTTACTTTGTATTATCCAGTTTGTCTATATATTTTCTACCATTGGACCTTATGAGGTTCAATTTCTTTATCTGTAAAACAAGGCTATTATTTATAGTATATTACTATGATCACAAATAATTTCTTAGGTAAATCATTTTCTGGAAAGATTTTCAAAGAAGATTACTTTTATTCATTTTTGCTCATTCTTATTAATAGCCATTTCAGAGAGTGATATTTCCTGAAAAGAGCCCCAAACTCTCTTTTACCTGAATGTGTAGACTCATACTATGCATTAAATATTTGTCTATTGGTATTTAATTGGTGGTTAATGTGGTTTTAATACTTACTAAATAAGAATTAGACATAATACCAGCTTTTAGAGAGCTTATAATATTAACTAGGGAGTTGATAATACAATGAAAGAATTAGAGAATCACATAGGATACCTATAATCACATAGGATATGCATAAATTGGGTCATAATTTAATGATTTGTGATCTCATTGAAATGCATATTGCTTTTTCTCTTATATGCCACAATCCAACCATACCTTTGGATTTTTGTCCATATTCTCCTATAAACTCTCCATAGACAACTATCAGTCATATTAGTTGTTTTTGTTTTGTATCTTTTTACATTTTTTGATACTATGCCATGTTGTGATTATCCATCTGCTATTCCATAAATTATATCCTATAAGTTCCAAAAGCTATAGGGATTCAGAGAATGGAGAGTTTAGTTGGAGCCAGAGAAATGAGGAAAATCTTTCTGGAGAAAATGATATGAGATAAGCTTTGAAATACAGATAGTTTGGGATAGATGGAAGGGAGACAGAAGGCCATCCTAAGAAAAGAGAACAGTTTGGCAGAGGCAAGAAAATGGCAATGATTATGATGCTTCTAAGACACTAAACAAATCAATCTGTCCTCATGAAGTGAACATTTGGGAACATATTGTGAAATATGTTTACAGAATTAGCATAGGTAGGACAAAATTTTTGAAGCTCTTAAAAGTCAGTCATAGGAGTTTGAAATGAATATTCTTAGCATATAGAGTCAATGAGGATTTTGGAAGTAAAATGTGAAAAGTAGTATTTAAGGAAAGAGAATAGTGATGTGCAGAATGATTTGAAGAGGGGATCCAGGAGATAGTTAAATGGTGAAAACAGACAATTGTCAAAATAAAAGCAAACTCTTAATAATATGAAAATACTTCAGATAACTAATGACAAAAAAAAACATGTCATTGTTGTGAAGTGATGGAAGCCTAAGCTACAATGGTAGATTATTCATGGTAGGAAGAAAAATGAGAGACATTTTTGGAAGTTAATCATTAACTAAACAGATCCAATATTCATTCATTCATTCACTCATTCATAGAAAGTAAGTGAAATAGGGAATAAAATGCTAGCCCTAGGGTGAGGAATGTCTGAGTTCAAACTTGAATTTAAAGACGTCCTAGGTATGTGGTCTTGGGCAAGTCATTTAACTTCTTGCCTCAGCTTTCTTACTTGTGAAATGGTGATGATAATTGTATTTACATTCCAAGATTGTTGTAAGGATCAAATAAGATGACATTTATTAAGTGCTTAGCATAGAGCTTGGCACATAGTAGATGCGCTCTCTGTAAACGTTAATTATAATTATTAATGTATTAAGCAACAAATTTGGTTGGTTGATGTTTAATGATAGATACCATTTAGTTAATTAAACATGATGGATTTAGGTACCCAGGCTTTAATATCATTAAAAATGAACCATATTTTCATGTATACCTTTCCTCCCCTTCCTCAAGAGCCAACCCATATGACAAATAATAATTTTTTAATAAATAAAAAAATCAGCATAACTGATTGATGCATCAAGAAAGTCAAAAAGCATGTGCAATATCTAGTACTTGTGGACCTCTCACCTATATGAAGGAGTGAGTCAGGTATGCCTTCTCGTATTCCTTTATTTGACTTACATTGCATCTTTATAATTTTGTTACATTTTCTTTTTATTCATTTTTCAGTTTTTTATTTTAAATTTAAATACAAAATAGGAAAAGAAAAAAAAACATTGCCATACACATAGCAGAACAAAAGAGAGGATTCAAAATATAAAACAATACATTTTCATTTCAAGAAAACCTATATAATAAACACTACATATTGTTTTCAGCTGTTCATCTTTTCTTTGCTTCCTTGTAGGTTTTCTTTTGCTTTCTGCTGTGTACATTTTACTTTATTCTTTTTTCCCCATTCCAGCCTCCCCCTCTCCCAAGAAAGTTATAATTAAGTGGGGACATATATATGTATATATGTGCATATTTATACACTTGCAATACATACACACAGAAACATATATACCCATATACAAATATATCTATAATCATATACACATATGCATCCATATACATCTATGTAAGACTATACTATGCTTGTTTTCCCTCTGTTTCTTTGAAGGTGGATAATGTCTTTCTCCATAAGTACAAGCATTTCTATATTTTTCTAACTCCATCAACTCATCATTTCCTATACCACAATAATATTCTAAGCTTATACTCTCTAGTTATTCAAAGTCCAAAATATTGATTAATATGGATCAATATATATTACAGTTTTTCTATTTTTCTCTTTGATTAAAACTTAGTTTAAAGTCACAATTACTTACCCTGCTTTTTTATGGAATAAATTCTTCCTGATTTTTATTTCATTTTTGTGTGTATCTCTTAATTTCTAACCCTCCTAACCTCTTCTGCTTTACTTCTACCCACTACCTTGCCCTCCTATTACTTAATCTATCCTTTACTCTTTTGTTTCTATCTGAATTTAGAAGACTTTTATAGCTTTTCACACAAACACACACATATGTTGTTCCCTCTTTGTCCTATACAACCCAACCCCATCCTATTCTCTCACCCTCTTATTTCTTTATAAATTTAGAAAATCTGTATTCCCTTCTAAATATATATGTTGTTCTCTCTTTAATAACAGGTCTAAAATCTATGGTTCAGGTATGTGTGCTCATGTCCTTTATTTGATTCCCATCATATCTTTATAATATTGTTATATTTACTTTGAATTATCAGGCATGTCATTTTCCATTTTCAGTGTTGTTAGTTGGCATATTATTTTCATGACTGCGTACTTCACTGTTCATTTGTTCATGTAGATCTTTCCATATTCCTCTGTTTTCATAACACAATTTCTTACATTACAATAGTATTACATTGCCTTCATGAACTATAATTTGTTTAGACATTCTCCAATCAATGGAGAGTTATTTCCAAGTTTTAGTTATAATAAAAATGTTTTGCTATAAATATATTAGAGTATATTAGCACTTTCCCCATTATTAATAAGTTTCTTGAAATATAAGCTTAATAATGGATTCTCTAGTTCAAAGAAAATGGATTTTAGTCAATTTATTTGCATATTTCTAAATTACTCCTTTAAAGGGTTATGCTATTTCACAGCACCACTAGCAATGTATCAGAGTACTTATCTTCCCACAAACCTGCTCACATTTACTTGACATTTTCCTTTTTTTAAAAATAGTATTTCCTTCTTCCAAATACATACAAAAATAGTTTTCAAAATTGATTTTTGTAGAATTTTGTGTTCCAAATTTTTCTTTCTCCCTCTCTACTCTCCCTAAGGCAGAAGCAATTTGATATAGGTTAAATGTAGCAATTCTTTTTAAACATATGTCCTTATTTGTCATATTGTGCAAGAAAAATTAGGGGCATGAGAAAGAAAACAACAACAACAAACAAACAAAAAGTTTAAAATACTATGCTTCAATCCACCTTCAGTCTCCATAGTTCTTTCTCTGGATGTGGATAGCATTTTCCATCCCAAAAGTATCGGAACTGCCTTGAATCACTGCAGTCTTGAAAAAATCCAAGTTCATTGCAATTGATCATTACATAGTCTTCTTTCTATGTACAACATTCTTTTGGTTTGACTCACTTCATTCAGTATCAGTTCATGTAAGTTTTTCCAGGTTTTTCTGAAATCAATCTGCTTATCATTTCTTATAGAACAGTAATATTCCATTGCATCCATATATCACAGCTTATTCAGTCATATCCCAGCTGATAAGCATGCGCTGAATTTCTACTTCCTTGCCGCTACAAAAGGGCTCCTACAAACATTTTTGCACATGTGGTTGACATTTTCCCACCATTTTTCTAATTAATAGAATGTGAGACAAAACCTCAGAATTGCTTTAATTTGCATTTCTCTTATGACTAGTAGTTTGAAAAGCTTTTTCATAGACCTGGGAATACTTTTCTTTGATAAAATGAAAACATCTTTTAGAAATGAAACCATTTCTTAAAAGAAGGTGAGAAGTGAGTAATGTTTGTTGATATTCTTTGACAATGTATGGGCTGGGAAATGTCTAATATACATGCATATATAAACAATATTTATTTATTAATTTAGTTATTATTTATATAATTTTAATAGAAAGTGTTTTCTCCAATTCAAACACTTCCATTTTATGTTGTCTGTTTAGACAATATCAAAGTTATCTATTTTATCTTATTTTAATTTCTCTTGTTTGGTTAAGAATACATCTTGTCCATATCTGTGAGAAAATACGAGATTTCACTTTTAATTTTTCATAATATGATCTTTAGTATTAATGTCACATGGCTACGTGAAATGTATTATTTAATAAGGATTTGTAAATTTGATAAATTTAACTCATTTCAAGATGGCTTCCTCTAAATTACAGATTCATAAGCCTGTAATATGCTACAGATGGCTCCTTTTAGGATGTGTTACATTCCACACAACCAAGACTGTAAAACATCAAGTTTAAATTGTAAATTAAAACTAAATCCTGTGTCTAGGATGAGAGCATCTATTAAACAACTTTAGTTAGTCATCACATCATAAATTTTTGAAACTATGTTTTTTTTTCCTTTTTAAAAATATGGTTAAGAATATGGTAGCAATGTTCACAGAGGCAACAGATTATAGAATAAAAAACAATGGATTTGTATCAGGAAACTTGATTTCAAGATTTGACCCTGTCACCAATTTGCTTGGTGTCTGGGGCATATGATTTAATCTTTTTGACCCTTGATTTTCTCATCTGTAAAACTGGTGACTATATTTGTTCTATTTACCTTCATAAGGATGTTATCAATCAAAGAGTATATATAACTTACTGACTTTTCAGATAAAGTTTCAAACTGCTTTCCAGAAAGTTTATGCCACATTAACAATTATATTTACAATGCATCAATATGCCTGTCTTCTGATAGCCCTTCCAACAACTGTCATTTTCATTTCTTTTTGTCAATTGCCAATCTAATGCTTCTGAAGGGGAATCTTTGATTTTTTTTTTAAATGAGCACTTGTTATTAGTGATTTGGTGCATTTTAAAAAAATCTAGTTGTTGATATTTTGTTTTTATTTTGATATTTGCCTATTTCCTTTGACTAATTATCTCAAATAAAAACTCACATTCCCATGCATTTTTTCATTTGTTCACAGCATATTTTTGGTAAATGCTTATCTATGTCATCTAAATTTTATGTTACATAGCCATAGTTATAAGCCTTTATTTGTTTGTCTTTGATATATGTATTGTATCCACTTTTTAATAGTTCCAGTGTAGTTTTGTGCTTTCCTGACTGTGGCTTCTACTGGCTGGTTGAAACAATTTTGTTCCTACTTTGGATAGGTCTGGAGAATTTTCTTTTAAGATTGTATTGAATATGTTGCCCAACTTTTTTGTGCGTGTCATCATATTTTTTATATTGTACAGTGATTTCTTAAATAATCTCTCATCAAGTAATTATTAGTTAATAGTGGATACCTTACATCTTCTTCTGTCTTTAAAATCTTTCACATCTGTCCTAATATTTTTTGTTGTCATATGAACTCACTGAATTGTTTGTTCCATCTGGCTTTTTTAGTGAGTCAGTTATTTTCCTTTTAAGTTTTTCTCCACAAATCTAATTTTATTTATAATTTAATATTTTGTTATTTTATTTCTTCTGTTTATTCTTTTAGTTCTGAAAGACAAATACTTTCAGGTTTTCTTTTGAGGTTCTACTTATTATTGTGAATTATTTTCTTCTTTGAGTTTGCTGCTTGGATTTTTTAAGTCATATTGTTTCTTCATTGGATTTAGTGTTTTCCTTTGTTTACCCATATTTTTGCATCATTCTCCATCACTCTTTTATGCATTGGAAGATTTTGTTTGGTTTCTTTGTATAGTCTGGATTCTATTGCCACTATTTATTGAAACAGGGGTGGTTGCTCTTTGTATTCATTTTCTGGATCAATTGTTGACTTCTGTCTCAGTTGCTGGGTAGTCATGATGATTCTTGCCCTTAGAAAGAACCTATCTTCCTGAACTTCTTGGACTGGAGCCAAGATGTTTTATAGAGAAAGGACTTGCTTGAGCTTGCCCATTATCCCCTCCAAACAACTTTAAAATAATGCCTTAAATTAAATTCTGGAACCACAAAATCAACAAAAGATAAGATTGAGAATTTTTTTTTGCTTTAGTATATGCTTTTAGAGTTTTTTTTTCTTTTGTTCTATATATTTAAGTTGAGATGGATGGGAGAGGAAAAGGATTTTTGCTTATTGAAAAAAAAATTCCCTTAATATGGTCAAATTCCAAAACAAAATTATTACAATGGAGATAAGATACTTCACATAGATGCCCCTTTTCCCTATGTACCACCATTATTTTCAAACCAAGTTTCTCATATCTAGGAAGAATATTCACTTTTAAATCTGAGATAATTGAGTTTTATTTTTCAGCCTCTGATAGCATTCATTTACAATTGCAAAAGATAAGATTTTTTAAGACTAAACCTCTGATTTCATGGGGGAATCTCTTTTGGAAATGCCTGGGATTTCTTCATATATTATACTTATGCTTGATTTTCTTCAAAAATGTATCACAAAGTATAGTAATCAGGGAAGATGACAATGAGAATCCCTCAGTATGACATTTAAGTAACTCAGAATAATGTTGACTTTATGACTGATGACAGCAGGAGCAAAATGGCATAGAAGTGATGTTAGCTACACAAATTTTTTGGTTCCTTTTTCTCTGTCAAATGAGATCCTTTTCTTGATACTTCTTCTTTAGTGCCTCTGACATTCAGCTGTGATTTCTGGAGTAACATGATGAATTAAAAGAAAATTACTTTTTAGTCAGTTTGAACTCTCATTGGACTTAGATTTCTGCTTTTTTTCCTTTTCATTTTTCTTCTCCTTTTCCCTTTTCTTGTGTTTTTCCCTTTTCTTCTTTCTCTTATGTGTTTCTTTGCCTTCTGAGGGACTGGAAGTACTGTCATCTGCATCTGAGGTAGAATCCTTTAGTAGAATCTTTACTATTATATTTCACATGTTTTTTCATGATGCTTATTCAACCTTATGATGTCATACACGGGAAATTCATGTGCTACTATGAATTGTTCTAAATTCTGATTGCCTTTAATAAAGATTGGATATTCTTTGTCATCTGTTCTATGTCCATAATGTTTACAGTGCCAGCATTGCATAACCATTACTTCTTTCCCCAGATGTATCCATAGTCCTTTAGTTAGAGCATGAGCCAGAAATTCTATTACATGTTCATTGACTGGTACATCTGGTATGCAGTCTTCTGGCTTGGTTTCATATTCCTTGATAAGTCCAAGGGGAGGTTTTTCATAAAAGGACTCAAGGATATGCAGCTGCTGCATGCTTCATTTGTACGTTTCTGCTCCTGGCTCTGCTGCTGCTCCAGTTTGATGGACTCCTAGGCCTTTGAAAGAAGCAAAGCCATGATTGGTCCTGCATGAAGATTAGGGGGAAGAGGAGAAAGGGAGAAGGAGGAGGGAAAACAAAGAGGAGGAAAAAAAAGTGAGCTCACTTACTCTATTCACCAGTCCTAAGATTCAGACATTTTCTAATCCAGGACAATTTAGGAGGACAGAAGGAAAGATCCATAACATGGGAGTAGAGATTAACCTGAACACATATGGGTGAAATATCTGTGGGGGGAACAAATGGTGGTGAAGAAAGCAATGAAGCTTTGGGAGCTCCAAAGTATGAAATAGAAAAGGGACCTTCAACTTGGCCAAAAAGAGATTATAGGGAACCTCTGTGTAGCACTGGATTCAAAACTGACATAATTTGGCAACTCTATTGCTAATATTAATTTATATATCATAGTATAAGGGAGAAGAGAAGTATTTTTGGTGAAGAGGGGGGAAGCCCTGAGAGACAGTATCACTTGTAATTATAAGGGAAGGAAGAGGATTAGTACTTATTGTAATCCCAAAGGATCAGGGACCCTTCCTGGGTAAGGAACAGAATGCTGACCAAGAGGGGAGTAACCAAACCTTTTTCTAGATCACACTTGGAAGCACTGAAAACTTCCAAACCTCTCAAATTAACTTTATATACCTGGGAACAGAGACCAAATTTAACATAAATTTCAAAATTAAGAAATTGGGTGGGAAAATGAACAAAAGGAACAAAAGAACCTGGGATCATAAAAAAATCAACCATGGTGACAGAGATCAACACATAAACTCAGAAGAAGTCAATAAAGCCAAGACAGATACAAGCAAATCCTCAAAGAAAAAAAAAAGTGAATTGAACACAAACCTAACAAGAATTTTTGGGAGAAGTTAAAAAATTCAAAATTAAATAAGAGTGGTAGAGAAAAAAATAGGCAAAGTAAGCAAAGGAAGAAAATTAAGTTAAGACAATTAGCACTGATTAAAAGAGGAACAAAAATATAAAAGAAAATAAAATCTTAAAGACAGAATTTATCAAATGGAAAGAAATACAAAAATTAGATAATGAAAACAACCCATTAAATAAGCAGAATTGCCCATATTTGTTGGTTGTGGGGATGTAAAAAGTTGAGTGAGGAAAATAATTTTTTTAAAAATTAGAATTAACACAGGATTTTGTTAGGTGGAGCTGAGATGGCAGAGTGAAGCCAGGAACTTGCTTTAACTTTTACTTTTGTTCAGAAAAAACATGAAACCAAGCTTCTGAACAGTCTTGAACAATAGAACCTACAAAGAAATGGAATGAAACAATTGTCAGCTCAAGATAGCTTGGAAGAACTTCAGGGAACATGAGTCTCATTTCAGTAAAAGAGGAATGCAGTCCAGCTCAGAGAGTGCCAAAGAAAGTTAGAGGAAATGTCTTATTCACAGCCCATTGATCATAGCTCAATAGAACAGGAATACTGCAAACCAGTGGGGCAACCTCCACTCCCAGAACAGGAGACAAAGTGCTAGTCAAGGAAATCAGGCAACAGCAGCTTAACTAAATTGGATTACCCCCCTCCTTGTGAGCAAGTCACCAAACACAAGAGGCCCCTGTGCTCAAAGCCAAAGCTGAGAGAGGCATAAGAAGCTTGGGAAAACACCTCTTGTGGTCAGGAGCAGAACTCTATTTTAAAAATCATGAAATATGAAAAAAAGAAAAAGAAAATGGAATAAAATTAGGAAGAAAAAAAGAACCTTGACTATAGAAAGCTGCTATGGTGACAGGGAAGACAAAACTACCAACTCAGAAGAAGACAAAATAATTACCTGCTAAACCTTAAAGGAGGATATGAATTAGTCTCAAACCAAAAGAGCCTTCTTGGAAGAGCTCATAAAGAATTTTAAAAATCAAATAAGAGAGTTTGAAGAAACATTAGGAAAAAAACTAGAGGTATTTAAGAGATAGTCAATTGCTTGGAAAAGGAAAAACAAAAATTGACTGAAGAAAACAATTCTTTAAAAAATACAGTTGGCCAAATGAAAAAAATCCCCATTCATTGAAGAAAACAATACCTTTTAAAAGCAGAATTAATCAAATGGGAAAAGATATACAAAAGCTAACTGAAGAAAATCATATATTAAAAAGTAGAGCCATGAAAACGAATGACTCTATGAGACATCAAGAATCAGTCAAACAAACTAAAAAGAATGAAAAAAGAAGAAAATGTAAAATGCGTCACTTGAAAAAGTGACTTGAAAAATTAGAATTGGCAAGTGTGTTGATGACTCCATGAGACATCAAGGTAAAGCTTTAGGTCACTGATTATAAGATCTTGCACTCATTTTCAACCTTCTTATTCAGAATGTTCTTTAAATGTTCACTCTTTCATTGATTTTTAAAAATTCATTAAATTAATTAATTTTTCTCACTATGTGGGTTGATGTCTCTCTGTGTTTGTAGCTTTCCTTATATCTGTTCTAATTTTATCAAAGAATCCCACCAAAACTAAAACAATGTATCTAATAATATAAGTATACAGTCATTGCAAAAGTAAATATTAATCCAATTAATTTACAAGAAATATAAGATAGGTCCCTATTTTCAAAGAGCTTACTTTCTAGTAGATGTGATGAGGCTAGCATATTCAGAATTTTATTTTCTTAAGAAATTAAGAAATGGGGGGGTGGAGCCAAGATGGCGAACTGCGGACAGCTTTCTATGTGAACTCCTGGGACATTCCCTCAAACCCAGACAAAGTAAGCCTTCCAACTGGTTTCTGAGTGAGGGCCCCGCCAAGCATTTGGACTACAATGCACTTCTATCAAAGATCTACCTTGAAAGAACTCCGGTGAAGGTTAGCCTCAGGGGAAATCGGCCGCTGGTCGCGATCAGACTCCAGCGGGGGCGGAAGTCAGGGCTGCAATAGAGGGGCGGATTTTGGGCACCCAGGAAGCCCTTGGGAGACGGCTGGGCCACTTTGCTCTGCTTGCGGGCAGGTGCTTTGGCAGATCTGCCTTTGGAAGGGGGTGGATCGAGAGCAGTTGAAAACGTGGTTCTAGTGCGAATCTAGCCCGACCAGCCTCAGACCGGAAGTCAACTCGGCAAACTGCCCCAGGGCAAATACAAATTGTTGCAG